>JAREIK010003767.1:0-34282 GCA_029783825.1 Sapria himalayana | reverse complement strand
ATTTAAAAATATATATGCTTATAAAAGAAGTAAAAATTTAAAAATTAAAAATTATTAACCTGAAATATATTTTACTATAATTTAGAATCAATTTGGGTTTTGTAATTAATTTTAATTAATATCTATCTTAATATCAATAGTTTATAAATTTCATTTTGATCATTATTATAATATATATAAATAAAATTATTTATTGAATTTATATGATATATAATTATTAATATTATTATAACTAAGTATTGTATTCACATTTCAAACAATTTTAAATATTATTATATTTTAAAAGGTTATAACCTATGAAAATGAGAAAAAATTATAGCAAAATTTTTTTGATATTTTATTTTTTTAAATAAAACGTATAAACCACTAAAAGCCTAAAAACATAATCACTAAATCCTAAATGAAAAAACCTCTAAATACTTAAACCATTAAACTGGTATACAATAATAATAAATCATAAATCTCATTTTAAATTTTATTCTGTATAATTTCAAATTTTTATTTTAATTATTTATCAGTTTATTTTTGTAGAAATATTAATTACAAAATAAATTATTAGTGAGACAGATCAAATTTAAATTAAAACAGTATCCCTAAATAATAAATAATAAATCTCATTTTTTTTCATTATAATTTTAAATATTCATTTTAATTATTTATTTGTTTATTTATATATAAATATTAATTACAAAATAAATTGAGCTAGACAAAAAAAATTTATTTAAATTATTTTTCATCAAAAAATTATAGATAAACTTTTTAAAAGAAAAAAATTTTCAAAACAAAAAATTATTATATAGTAATATATTTTGCTTTGCTTCTGAATCATTTTAGGTTTTGTAATTATATTTTAATTGATATCTATCTTATTAATAATAGATTATTAATTTATTTTTTGATAATTATTAGAATATTTATCAATAAAATTGTTTATATTGAATTTACATGATATATAATTATAAAGATTATTATAACTAAATATTATATTTACATTTGAAAATAATTTAAAAATTATTATATTTATAAAGGTTATAATCTTTGAAAATGAGAATCACAAAAATAAATTTTTTGTTATTTTATAAACTACTAAATGCCTAAACACTTAAATCATTAAACTCCTAAACCTCAAAACTCTTAAATACTTAAACATTTAAACCATCTTTAAAGGTATAAGTATTTATAAATAATATATAAATATTTATCAATAAATAATAGTTTATTAATTTATTTTGTGATCATTATTATATTTATATTTATATTTAGTTTATTAATATCTATCAATAAAATTGTTTATTTTTAATTTACATGATATATACTTATTAAGTTTATAATAACTAAATATTGTATTAACATTAGAAAAAAATTTAAAAATTATTATATTTATAAAGGTTATAACCTTCAAAATTGATAATAAATTAGAAAAATAATTTTTTTGTTATTTCATTATTTAAATAAAACATATAAACTACTAAATGCCTAAACACTTAAATCACTAAACTCCTAAACTCCTAAATACTTAAACCATTAAACCGGTATACCCCAAATAATTAATCATAAATCTCATTTTTATTTGTATTCATTATAATTTCAATATTCATTTTAATTATTTATTAGTTTATTTTTATAGAAATATTAATTGCAATATAAAATTATGAATGAGACAAATATAATTTAAATAATTTATCTTCATCAAAAAAATTTATAAGCTTATAAAAAGAATCAAAAATTTAAAAATTAAAATTTTTATTTATTAATATATTTTACTTAGATTTTGAATCATTTTAGGTTTTGCAAATATATTTTAATTAATATCTATCTTATTAATAATAGTTTATTAATCTATTTTATGATCAGTATTATAATATTGATCAATAAAATTATTTATATTGAATTTACATGATTTTTAATTTTTATGATTATTATAATTAAATATTGTATTAACATTTGAAAAAAAATTAAAAATTATAATATTTTCAATAGTTATAACCATGAAAATGAGAAAAAATCATAAAAATAATTTTTTTGTTATTTAATTATTTAAATAAAACCTATAAACCACAAAATACCTAAATACTTAAATTACTAAACTCCTAAACCCTATTACTGCTGCACCACACACATAGCAACGAACCACATTGCACACGTGCACATATTCTTGTCCATTTTGTTGTAGGATTTAGAGGGGCCAGCAAGTCGTGGAAGCGGCCAGAAGTATGGGCCAGCAGCTTGTAGAGGGCCCCACTAGCAAGCTGGAATGATAACATTCATAAAACCGACGAGACCGAGCGAAGTGGGCGAGAGTAAACCAAGGAGTAGCTTGGAGTGGGTCCCACTAGCCCTATCAGGCAGCATAGAGGGCCACCCAACCTTCACCCAACATGAGTAGCGGGTAATCCATGATTAATTGGATAGGCCGCAAAATCTGAAGCATCACCAAGCAGGGCTAGTAAGCAATGGAGTCCATACAAGCCACACAGGAGTGAAATATTGAAACTTGTAGTTTATGTTTGCAGTCTTATTTGTATTTTGGACTTTGTATGCACTATGTACTTGTAGAGATGAATCATGACATACTCACACACACAATATTGTCTATTCTCTATGTAGCATGCAATGGGGGCAACTGGACGCATGAGTTTCTCTAAGTGGGGCCCACTAATGCATTTTGTAAATTCACATTAGGCGATGCTACACTCCCGGGAGAAGAAGACCGATCTTTATAGCATTTTGTAATTTTACTTGTATTCTAGCTTGGTTGTATGCGTAGATAATTAGACTATGAGATGGTCCTCGTCACACATGCACACCGATGCATGCATATTTTTTGATATTTTGTCGGTGCAACTTAGAGCCACTTCTTGGAGCTCGAGGAGGAAGCATTCTAACCCAAGAGATACTCTTTTGAGGATCATTGGAGCAAAAGAATGTGGAATTCAGAGGTGATAATGAATTGACAACGTGCCGTAGATATGGACTTGTGGATTTATGGGTATTCAGTTTTACATGTATTCCATTGCATAGCAATGACATAGGCAAACGCTTTATGCTGCATATTACGCACATGCATAATCTTATATTTGCATAGTTTTAATATGGTGCATCATTCAGGTTCCTCCAAAAGGCTTGAACAAATCTGAATGGAAAGGACGCAAATCACATAATGACTCAATGCCAACTCTGAAGTCTGGGAATGCCAGGTGATTTTAGTTGTATTCGTACGCTTGGAATTATTAGGTATTATATTTTTTATGTATTTTAAGCATAGAATCATTTAGGTGCATAGGATTTGGTGGGCTGGCATAAATTAGTTAGCTTTTTAGTCCTTTGTAAGTTGTGTGCCTAAATGATAAATAAAGTGTGTATTTTCCAAAAAAAAAACAAAAAAAAACCATAAACCCTAAACTTTAAATCCTAAACCTTAAACCATAAACTATAACCCTGGGCCATAAACCCTAAATCCTAAATCTCATGTTTTGCACTTTTATAATCAAATGACTAAGTGTTAAATTTAAATTGAAATTCAGAATTTTTAGGAATGTCACAGATTTATCTTTTTGTATATGTAACACAAAGTCATGACTCAAGGGGTGAGTTATGGATTCGGTCTCTTTCTTGCTTTAGATTATTGTAGCATTAGCAATGGTCATGATTGTATATTTTGTCTCTAGAACACAAAATCATATCGATGACAATATGCCATAACTTGTCTCCCTGTTGAACATATTGTTATGGCACTAGGAATGATCATGAATACATATTTAATCACTATAATACTGGGTCACAGTATTGGATATGACCATAGGTTGTGCATTTTATCTTTATATTGCAAAGTCATTGCACTAGGAATGATTGTAACTTTGGACATTCCTCAAGAGCAATAGTCATGACCCTAGAAATAATTAAAGCTCGAGTACTACTCTTTATAACTTTCTATAGCTAAAATCTTGGGATTGGAAATATCACTATGGCTTTTCCTTTGATTTGTGACCTCAAGTGTCAATATGCAAGACTAATATTTTGAGCAATGATTAAAACCTTTTATACATTTGAATATGATTCATTTACACCTTTTTCGGTATTGTTAGCTTGTATACATAACTCATTTAATATAAAAAGAAAGAAATGATACTTTTCATATCCATGAGGATATGAAAAATGGGCTTAGACATGCTAATAAAATAAATTTTTTGATTCTTGATTGAAAGAGAGCCCATACTTCTTGCCCTGCTCGGAGCCCCCTAGGGCATGTTTGTTCTTATAGGCTACAAGGTGGTTAATTTTTTAGAGGCGATCTATGTTTTAAAAAAATTACTTTGAGTTTGTGCATGAGAGATATTTTAGAAGAAATTACAATAATCAATATAAATAGCATCCTCAACAACTAGCTATTTGAACACATAGGGGTACAACTTTGGTTTAGTCTGTTAGCGTATAGGAGTCAAATTACTTTTGATAGCCCAGTGATTCAACATCAAATATGATGAGACATAATAGAGATATAGTAAAAGCTCCTATTATTTTGGTTAGAGCTTTAGCAATCATTCTAGAGTTGAGAGAGTAACAAAATAAATTATTTTATTTATTCAGTATAATTTTAATTTTTATATTAATTATTTATCAGTTTATTTTTATAGAAATATTAATTACAAAATAAATTATTAGTGGGAAAGATATAATTTAAATTATTTATATTTCATCAAAAAAATATAAGATTATAAAAATTGGCACAATTTTAAATACAAAAATTTATTATTTAGTAAAATATTTTATTTTGATTTTGTATCATTTTAGATTTTGCATTTAAATTTTAATTTTTATCATTCTTTTTAATAATAGTTTATTAATTATTTATTGATCATTATTATAATATCTATTAATAAAATTATTATATTGAGTTAAATTATATATAATTATTAAGATTTTTATAACTATATATTATATTCAAATTTCAAAAAAATTAAAAATTATTATATTTTCGAAGGTTATAACCTTCAAAAATTAAAAAATAAACAAAAAATTAAATTTTTTGTTTTTTCATTCTTTAAATAAAAACTATACATCACTAAAGGCATAAACACTTAAATCAATAAACCCCAAAACACCTAAATACCTATACCATTAAAACTGTATACCCTGAATAATAAATAATAAATCTCAATTTTATTTGTATTCATTCTAATTTTAAATATTTATTTTAATTATTTATTAGTTTATTTTTATAGAATTATAAATTACAAAATAATTTATGAGGAAGACAAATATAATTTAAATAATTTATTTTTAATAACAAAAATATAAACTTATAAAAAAAGCAAGATGTTAAAAAAAATTATTATTTAGTAATATATAATTTGATTTTGAATAAATTTAGATTTTGAATATATATTTTAAATAATATCTATTTTATTAATAATAGTTTATTAATTTATTTATTGATCATTATTATAATATCTAGCTATGTGATTATTTATATTGAGTTTAAATGACTTATATTTATTAAGATTATTATAACTAAATATTATATTTACATTTGAAAAAAATTTAGAAATTTTTATATTTTCAAAGGTTATAACCTTCAAAAATTAGAAAAAAAAATAAAAATAAATTTTTTGTTATATCATTGTTTAAATAAAATTTATAGACCACTAAATACCTAAACACTTAAATCTATAAACTCCTAAACACAAAAGCCCCTAAATACTTAAAAATTTAAACTCATAAAACTTAAATATAATTTAAATAATTTATTTTTCATCAAAAAAAAATATAAGATTATAAAAAGAAGCAAAAACTAAAAAAAAATTATTATTTAGTAATAAATTTTACTTGGATTTTGAATATTTTTAGGTTTTACAATTATATTTTAATTTATATCTATCATATTAATAATAGCATATTAATTTATTTTTTGATAATTGATATCATATCTAATAATAAAATTGTTTATATTTAGTTTATATTATATATGATTATAATGAATATTATTACTAAATATTATATTCACATTTTTTAAAAATTCTAAAATTATCACATTTTCAAAGGTTATAACCTTTGAAAATGTGAAAAAATATCAAAAATAAGTTTTTTGTTATTTCATTGATTAAATAAAACCTATAAACCACTTAATGACTAAACACATAAATCGATAAAGTCATAAACGAAAAATCTTTTAATACTTAAAATATTAAACTGGTATACATTAATAATAATTCATAAATCTCATTTTAATTTTTATTCAGTATAATTTTAAATTTTTATTTTAATTATTTATCAGTTTATTTTTATAGAAATTTTAATTACAAAATAAATTATTAGTGAGACTGATCTAATTTAAATTAGACTGGTATACCCAAAATAATAAAGAATAAATCTCAATATTATTTTTTTCATTATAATTTTAAATATTCATTTTAATTATTTATTTGTTTATTTTTATATGAATATTAATTAAAAAATAAATTATGAGTTAGACAAATATAATTTATATAAATTAATTTTCATCAAAAAAATATGGATAAACTTTTTAAAACAAAAAAAAATTCAAAACAACAAATTATTATATAGTAATATATTTTGATTTCTTCTGAATCATTTTAGGTTTTTTTCTTATATTTTAATTGATATCTATCTAATTAATAATATATTATTAATTTATTTTTTGATCATTTTCAGAATATTTATCAATAATATTGTTTATATTGAATTTATATGATATATAAATATAATGATTATTATAACTAAATATTGAATTCACATTAATAAAAATTTTAAAAATTATTATATTTTCAAATGTTATAACCTTTGAAAATATCAAAAAATAATAAAAATAAATATTGTATTATTTTAATTTTTAAATAAAAATGATAAACCACTAAATGCATACAAAGTAAAATCAGTAAACTCCTAAGGATCGTAATGCCTAAATACGTAAACCATTAAACTACTATAAACTACTTAATAATTAAGAAATCTAATTTTTATTTCAATTTATTATTATTTTAAATATTCATTTTAATTTTTTATATGTTTATTTTATAGAAATATTTATTACAAAATAAATTATGAGTGCAACAAATATAATTTAAATAATTTATTTTTAATCAAAAAATATAAATATATATATGCTTATAAAATAAGTAAAATTTTAAAAATTAAAAATTATTATCCAGTAATATTTTTTACTTTGATTTTGAATCAATTTGGGGTTAGTAAATTTTTTTTAATTAATATCTATCTCATTATTAATAGTTTATTAATTTAATTTTTGATCATTATTATAATATATATCAATAAAATTGTTTATATTGAATTTATATGATATATAATTTTTAAAATTATTATAACTAAATATTGTATTCACATTTCAAAAAATGTTAAATATTATTATATTTTCAAAGGTTATAACCTATGAAAATGACAAAAAATTACAAATTATTTTTTGTTATTTTATTGTTTAAATAAAACCTATAAACCACTAAATGCCTTAAAACATAAATCATTAAATGCCTAAACAACAAAACTTCAAAATACTTAAACTATTAAATTAGTATACATTAATAATAAATAATAAATCTCATTTTAATTTTTATTCAGTATAAATTTATATTTTTATTTTTATAATTTATCAGTTTATTTTTATAGAAATATTAATTACAAAATAAATTATAAGTGGGAGAGATCTAATTTAAAAAATTTATTTTTCATCAAAAAAAAGATATATGCTTATAAAAAGAGTCAAAATTTTACAAACAAAAATTTATTATCTAGTAATATATTTTATTTTGATTTTGAATCATTTTAGATTCTGCAATTATATTTTAATTTATATCATTCTTATTAATAATTGTTTATTAATTTATTTATTGATCATTATTATAATATCTATCAATAAAATTATTTATATTGAGTTTACATTATATATAATTATTAAGATTATTATAACTAAATATTATATTCACATTTAAAAAGAATTAAAAATTATTATATTTTCAAAGGTTATGACCTTCAAAAATTAAAAAAAATCAAAAAATTAAATTTTTTATTTTTTAATTCTATAAATAAAAACTATAAATCACTAAAGGCCTGAACTCTTAAATCACTAAACCCCAAAATGCCTAAATACTTAAAACAATAAACTAGTATATCCTGAATAATAAATAATAAATCTCAATTTTATTTGTATACATTATAATTTAAATAATTTTCTTTTAAAAACAAAAAATATAAACATATAAAAAGAAGCAAAACATTAAAGAAAGTATTATTTTGAAATATATTTTACTTTGATTTTGAATAAATTTACGTTATGCAAATATCTTTAAAATAATATCTATCTTATTAATAATAGTTTATTAATTTGTTTTTTGATCATTAATATAATATATTTCAATATAATTGTTTATATTGAAATTACATGATATATAATTATTAAGATTATCATAACTAAATATAGTATTCACATATAAAAAATAATTTTAAAATTGTTATATTTTCAAAGTTTATATCATTGTTTAAATAAAACTTATAAACCATTAAATGCCGAAATACATAAATATCTAAACTCATAAACCCCGAAGCCCCTAAATACTTAAACCTTTAAACTCGTAAACCTTAAATATAATTTTAATAATTTATAGAAATATTAATTACAAAATAAATTATGAGTGATACAAATATAATTTAAATAATATATTTTTAATCTAAAAAACATATAAGGTTATAAAATGATGCAAAAACTAAAAAAAATTATTATTTAGTAAAAAATTTTACTTTGATTTTGAATCATTTTAGGTTTTTTAATTATATTTTAATTTATATCTATCATATTAATAATATTTTATTAATTGATTTTTTGATAATTGATATAATATCTATCAATAAAATTGTTTATATTTAGTTTATATTATATATAGTTATAATATTTATTATTACTAAATATTGTATTCACATTTTTAAAATATTTTAAAATTATTATATTTTCAAATGTTATAACCTTTGATAATTTGAAAAATTATGAAAAATAACTTTTTGCTATTTAATTGTTTGAATTAAACCTATAAACCATTAAATGCCTAAATACTTAAATCAATAACTTCTAGATCTCGAAAACCCTAAATAGATAAATTTTTTAAACATATATATCCTAAATAATAAATAATAAATCTCATTTTTATTTTTTTCATTATAATTTTAAATATTCATTTTAATTATTTATTTGTTTATTTTTATATAAATATTAATTACAAAATAAATTATAAGGTATACAAATATAATTTATATAAATTATTTTTCAACAAAAAAATATAGATAAACATAATAAAAGAATAAAAAAATTAAAAACAAAAAAATATTATATAGTAATATATTTTGCTTTGTTTCTGAATCATTTTTGGTTTTGTAATTATATTTTAATTGATATCTAACTTATTAATAATAGATTATTAATTTATTTTTTGATCATTATTAGAATATTTATCAATAAAAATGTTTATATTGAATTTATATGATATATAAATTTAATAATTATTATAACTGAATATTGTATTCACTTTTGAAAAAAGTTTTAAAATTTTTATATTTTCAAAGATTATAACCTTTGAACATGTGAAAAAATAGAACAATATATTTTTTTGTTATTTCATTGTTTAAATAAAACTTATAAATCACTAAATGCCTAAATAGTTAAATCACTAAACTACAAAGTCCCGATACCCCTATATAGATAATCTTTTAAACCGATATACCATAAATAATAATTAATAAATCTCATTTTTATTTGTTTTCATTATAATTAAAAAAATTCATTTTGATTGTTATGTTTTTTATTTATATATATATATTTATTATGAAATAAATTATGAGTTAAAAATATAATTTATAAAAATAATTTTTCATCAAAAAATAGATAAGCTTATAAAAAGAATAAAAATTTAAAAACAAATAATTATTATTAAGTAATATATTTTGCTTTGCTTTTGAATCAATTTAGGTTTTTATATTATATTTTAAGTAATATAAATCTTATTCATAATAGATTTTTAATTTATTTTTTGATGATAATTAGAATATTTATCAATAATATTGTTTATATTGAATTTTTATGATATATAAATATAATGATTATTATAACTAAATATTATATTTACATTTGAAAAATTTAAAAATTATTATATTTTCAAAGGTTATAACCTTTGAAAATATAATAAAATAATAAAAATAAAGATTTTGTTATTTTAATTTTTAAATAAAACCTATAAATCACTAAATACATACACAGTTAAATTAGTAAACTTCTAAAGCCCGTAATGCCTAATTACATAAACCATTAAACCGCTATATACTACTTAATAATTAAGAAATCAAATTTTTATATCAATTTATTATAATTTTAAATATTCATTTTAATTATTTATTAGTTTATTTTTATAAAAATATTTATTACAAAATAAAGTATGAGTGGACAAATATATTTTAATTAATTTATTTTTAATAAAAAAAATATATGCTTATAAAAGAAGTAGAAATTTAAAATTAAAAATTATTATCCAGTAATATATTTTACTTTAAATTTGAATCAATTTGGGTTTTGTAAATATTTTTTAATTAGTATCTATCATTTTATTAATAGTTTATTAATTTAATTTTTGATCATTATTATATTATCTATCAATAAAAATGTTTATATTGAATTTATATGATATATAATTATTAATATTATTAAAATTAAATATTATATTCACATTTCAAAAAATTGTAAATATTATTATATTTTCAAAGGTTATAACCTATGAAAATGATAACAAATTAGAGAAATTTTTTTTGTGATTTTATTTTTTTATATAAAACCTATAAACCACTAAAATCCTAAAAACATAAATCGCTAAACTCCTAACGACAAAACCTCTAAAAACTTAAACTATTAAACTGGTATACATTAATAATAAATCTTCAGTCTCATTTTAATTTATATTTAGTATAATTCTAAATTTTTATATTAATTATTTATCAGTTTATTTTTATAAAAATATTAATTACAAAATAAATTATTAGTGAGCCGGATATAATTTAAATTAAACTGGTATCCCTAAATAATAAATAATATATAATAAATCTCATTTTTTTTCATTATAATTTTAAATATTCATTTTAATTATTTATTTGTTTATTTATATATAAATATTAATTACATAATAAATTATGAGTTAGACAAATATAATTTATATAAATTATTTTTCAATAAAAAATATAGATAAACTTATTAAAAGAAGAAAAAATTCAGAAACAAAAAATTATTATATAATAATATATTTTTCTTTGCTTATGAATCATTTTAAATTTTGTAATTATATTTTAATTAATATCTATCTTATTATTAATAAATTATTAATTTATTTTTTGATATTATTATAATATTTATTAATAAAATTGTTTATATTGAATTTATATTATATATAAATATAATGATTATCATAACTAAAGATTGTATTCACTTTAGAAAAAAATTTAAAATTTTTGTATTTTCTAAGGTTATAACCTTTGAAAATATCAAAAAATAACATAAATAAATTTTTTGTTATTTTATTTTTTAAATAAAACATATAAACCATTAAATTCATATATAGGTAAATCAATAAACTCCTAAATACATAATCCATTAATCTTGAATCAATTTGTGTATTGTAAATATTTTTTAATTAATATCTATCTTATTATTAATAGTTTATTAATTTAATTTTTGATCATTATTATATTATCTATTAATAAAATTGTTTATATTGAATTTATATGATATATAATTTTTAATATTAAAATAACTAATTTTTGTATTCACATTTCAAAAAATTTTAAATATTATTATAATTTCAAATGTTATAACCTATGAAAATGAGAAAAAATTACAATTTTTTATTGTTATTTTATTGTTTAAATAAAACCTATAAACCACTAAATGCCTAAAAACATAAATTGCTAAACTTCTAAATGACAAAACCTCTAAATACTAAAAACCATTAAACAGGTGTACGTTAATAAAAAATCATAAATCTCAATTTAATTTTCATTAAGTATAATTTTACATTTTTATTTTAATTATTTATCAGTTTATTTTTATAGAAATATTAATACAAAATAAATTATTAGTGAGACAGATCTAATATAAATAATTCATTTTTCAACAAAAAAAATATATATCCTTATAAAAAGATGCAAAATTTTAAAAATAAAAATTTATTATTTAGTAATATATTTTATTTTGATTTTGAATCATTTTAGATTTTGAAATTATATTTTAATTTATATCATTCTTTTTAATAATAGTTTATTATTTTTTTATTGATCATTATTATAATTTGTATTAATAAAATTATATATATTGAGTTTACATTAAATATAATTATTAAGATTATTATAACTAAATATTATATTCACATTTTAAAAAAATTAAAAATTATTATATTTTCAAAGGTTATAACCTTAAAAAATTAAAAAAAATCAAAAAATTAAATTTTTTATTTTTTCATTCTTTAAATAAAAATTATAAATCACTAAAGGCCTAAACACTTAAATCACTAAACCCCAAAATACCTAAATACTTAAACCATTAAACTAGTATATCCTAAATAATAAAAAATAAATCTCAATTTTATTTCTATTCATTATAGTTTTAAATATTCATTTTAATTATTTAATAGTTTATTATTATAGAATTATAAATTACAAAATAAATTATGAGTGAGAAAAATTTAATTTAAATAATTTATTTTTAATAACAAAAATATAAAGTTATAAAAAAAGCAAAACATTAAAAAAATTATTATTTAGTAATATATTTTACTCTGATTTGAATAAATTTAGATTTTGCGAATACTTTTTAAATAATAACTATCTTATTAATAATAGTTTATTAATTTATTTTTCGATCATAATTATAATATCTAGGAATATAATTATTTATATTGAATTTAAATGAATTATAATTATGAAGATTATTATAAATAAATAATATATTTAGATTTGAAAAAAATTTAAAAATTATTATATTTTCAAAGGATATAATCTTCAAAAATTAGAAAAAATAATATAAATAAATTTTTTGCTATATTATTGTTTAAATAAAACTTATAAACCACTAAATGCCTAAACACTTAAACATCTAAACTCCTAAACATACTAAAGCCCCTAAATACATAAACCTTTAAACTCATAAACCTTAAATATAATTTAAATAATTTATTAAAATATTAATTACAAAATAAATTATGAGTGTTACAAATATTATTTAAATAATTTATTTTTCATCAAAAAAATATATAATCTTATAAAAAGAAGCAAAAACTAAAAACAAAAATTATTATTTAGTAATAAATTTTACATTGTTTATGAATAATTTTATGTTTTTTAATTATATTTTAATTTATATCCATCATAATAATAATAATAACATATTAATTTTTTTTTGATAATTGATATGATATCTATGAATAAAATTGTTTATATTTAGTTTATATTATATATAATTATAATGATTATTATTACTAAATATTGTATTCACCTTTGAAAATGTGAAAAATATCAAAAATAATTTTTTGGTTATTTCATTGTTTAAACAAAACCTATAAACCACTAAATCCCTAAAAACATAAATCGCTAAAGTCCTAAACAACAAAACCTCTAAATACTTAAAATATTAAACTGGTATACATTAATAATAATTCATAAATCTCATTTTAATTTTTATTTAGTATAATTTTATATTTTTATTTTAATTATTTATTAGTTTATTTTTATTGAAATATTAATTACAAAATAAATTATTAGTGAGACAGATATAATTTAAAATAAACTGGTGTACCCTAAATAATAAAGAATAAATCTCAATTTTTTTCATAATAATTTTAAATATTCATTTTAATTATTTATTTGTTTATTTATATATAAATATTAATTAAAAAATAAATTATGAGTTAGACAAATATAATTTACATAAATTATTTTTCATCGAAAAAAATATAGATAAACGTATTAAAAGAAAAAAAAATTAAAAACAAAAAATTATTATATAGTAATATAATTTGCTTTGCTTTTGAATCATTATAGGTATTGTAATTATATTTTAATTGATATCTATCTTCTTAATAATAGATTATTAATTTATTTTTTGATCATTATTAGAATATTTATCAATAATATATTTTATATTAAATTTATATGATATATAAATATAATGATTATTATAACTAAATATTGAATTCACATTTGAAAAAAATTTAAAAATTATTATATTTTCAAAGGTTATAACCTTTGAAAATATAAAAAAATAATATAAATAAATATTTTGTTATTTTAATTTTTAAATAAAACCTATAAACCACTAAATACATACACAGTTAAATCAGTAAACTTCTAAATCTCGTAATGCCTAAATACATAAACCATTAAACCGCTATATACTACTTAATAATTAAGAAATCTAATTTTTATTTCAATTTATTATAATTTTAAATATTCATTTTAATTAATATTAGTTTATTTTTATAAAAATTTTTATTACAAAATAAAGTGAGAGTGCGACATCTATAATTTAAATAATTTAATTTTAATAAAAAAAATATACGCTTATAAAAGAAGTAGAAATTTAAAAATTAAAAATAATTATCTAATATTATTATTTACTTTAATTTTGAATCAATTTGGGTTTTGTAAATATTTTTTAATTAATATCTATCTTATTATTAATAGTTTATTAATTTAATTTTTGATCATTATTATAATATCTATCAATAAAATTGTTTATATTTAATTTATATGATATATAATTATTAAAATTATTATAACTAAATATTGTATTCAAATTTTAAAAAATTATAAATATAATTATATTTTCAAAGGTTATAACCTATGAAAATAAGAAAAAATTACAAAATTTTTTTTTGTTATTTTATTATTTAAATAAAACCTATAAACCACTAAATGCCTAAAATCATAAATCGCTAAACTCCTAAACGGACAAACCTTCTAAATACTTAAACTATTAAATTGGTATATATTAATAATAAATCATAAATCTCATTTTAATTTTTATTAAGTGTAATTTTAAATTTTATTTTAATTATTTATCATTTTATTTTTATAGAAATATTAATTACAAAATAAATTATTAGTGAGACAGATCTATTTTAAATAATTTTTTTTATCATAAAAAATATATATGCTTATAAAAAAGGCAAAATTTTAAAAACAAAAATTTATTAAAATGAAATTTATGATTTATTATTAATGTATACGAGTTTAATTGTTTAAGTATTTAGAGGTTTTGTCATTTAGGAGTTTAGCGATTTGTGTTTTCAGGTATTTAGTGGTTTATAGGTTTTATATAAACAATAAAATAACAAAAAAAAATTTGTAATTTTTTCTTATTTTTATAGGTCATAACCTTTGAAAATATAATAATATTTAAAATTTTTTGAAATGTGAATATAATATTTAGTTATATTAATATTAATAATAATATATCATATAAATTCAATATAAACAATTTTATTGATAGATATTATAATAATGATCAAAAATTAAATTAATAAACTATTAATAATAAGATAGATATTAATTAAAAAATATTTACAAAGCTCAAATTGATTCAGAATTAAAGTAAAATATATTACTGAATAATTATTTTAATTTTTAAATTTTTTCTTATTTTATAAGCGTAAATACTTTTATTGATTAAAAATAATTATTTATATTATATTTCTCGCACTCATACTTTATTTTGTAATAAATATTTCTATAAAAATAAACTAATAAATAATTTAAATTAATATTTAAAATTATAATAAATAGAAATAAAAATTAGATTTATTAATTATTAAGTAGTATATAGCGGTTTAAAGGTTTATGTATTTAGGCATTAGGAGGTTTAAAAGTTTACTTATTTAACTGTGTATGCATTTAGTGGTTATAGATTTTATTTAAAAATTAAATAAACAAAAAATTTATTTTTATTATTTTTTGATATTTTAATATGTTATAACCTTTGAAAATATAATAATTTTTAAATATTTTTCAAAAGTGAATTCAATATTTAGTTATAATAATCATTATATTTATATTTCATATAAATTCAATATAAATAATTTTATTGATAAATATTCTAATAATGATCAAAAAATAAATTAATAATCTTTTATTAATAAGATAGATATCAATTAAAATAAAATTACAAAACCTAAAATGATTTAGAAGGAAAGAAAAATATATTACTATATAATAAATTTTTGTTTTAAAAATTTTTCTTCTTTTTATAAGTTTATCTATATTTTTTGATGAAAAATAATTTATATAAATTATATTTGTCTAACTCATTATTTATATTGTTATTAATATTTAATAAAATTAAACAAATAAATAATTAAAATGAATATATTAAATTATAATGAAAAAAATTATATTGAGATTTATTATTTTTTATTTAGGGTATACTAGTTTAAAAGGATTATCTTTTTAGGGTTTTAGAGATTTAGGAGTTATTGATTTAAGTGTTTAGGCATTTAGTGGTTTATAGGATTTATTTAAACAATGAAATAACAAAAAAATTATTTTTGATATTTTCTCACATTTTCAAAGGTTATAACCTTTGAAAATATAATAATTTTAAAATTTTTTAAAAATGTGAATACACTTTTTGTAATAATAATCATTATAATTATATATAATCTAAACAAAATATAAAAAATTTTATTGATAGATATTAAATCAATTATCAAAAAATAAATTAATATGCTATTATTAAAAAGAAAGATATAAATTAAAATATAATTGCAAAACCTAAAATTATTCAAAATCCAAGTAAAATTTATTACTAAATAATAATTTTTGTTTTTTAGTTTTTGCTTCTTTTTATAAGCTTATCTTTTTTGATGAAAAATTAATTTTTAAATTATATTTGTATCACTCATAATTTATTTCGTAATTAATATTTTAATCAATTATTTAAATTATATTTAAGGTTTACGAGTTTGAAGATTTAAGTATTTAGGGGCTTTTGTGTTTAATTGTTTAGAGGTTTTAAGTGTTTAGGCATTTAGTGGTTTATAAGTTTTATTTTTATTATTTTTTAAATTTTTAAAGGATATAACCTTTGAAAATATATAAATTTTTAAATTTTTTTCAAATGTAAATATAATATTTAGTTAAAATAATCTTAATAATTATAAATCATTTAAATTCAATATAAATAATTACATTGCTAGATATTATAATAATGAAAAAAAAAATTAATAAACTATTATTAATATGATAGATATTATTTAATTTTATTAAATAATATTACTAAATTTATTCAAATCAAAGTAAAATATATTACTAAATAATAAGTTTTTTATGTTTTGTTTTTTTTATAAGTTTATATTTTTGTTATTAAAAATAAATTATTTTAATTATATTTGTCTTACTCATAATTTATTTTATAATTTATAATTCTATAATAATAAACTAATAAATAATTAAAATGAATATTTAAAATTATAATGAATACAAATAAAATTAAGATTTACTATTTATTATTCAGGATATACCGGTTTAATGGTTTAAGTATTTAGGTGTTTTGTTGTTTAGGAGTTTAGTGATTTAATTGTTTAGACATTTAGTGATTTATAGTTTTTATTTAAAGAATGAAAAAACAAAAAATTTAATTTTTTGATTTTTTTATATATTTGATGGTTATAACCAATGAAAATATAATAATTTTTAATTTTTTTTAATTGTGAATATAATATTTAGTTATAATAAGTTTAATAATTATATATAAAGTAAACTCAATATAAATAATTTTATTGATAAATATTATAATAATGATCAATAAATAAATTAATAAACGAGTATTTATAAGAATGATTTAAATTAAAATATAATTGTAAAATCTAAAATGATTCAAAATCAAAATAAGCTATATTACTAAATAATAATTATTTATTTTTAAAAATTTACATTTTTTATAAGCTAATTTTTTAATGAAAAATAAATTATTTAAACTAAATATGGCGCACTAATAATTTATTTTTTAATTAATATTTCTATAAAAATAAAATGATAAATAATTAAAGTGAATATTTAAAATTATAATGAATACTAATAAAAATTAGATTTATGATTTATTATTTGGACTATACAAATTTAATGTTTTAAGTATTTATGGGCTTCGGGGTTTAGGAGTTTAGTCATTTTAGAATTTAGTCAATTAGTGGTTTATAGGTTTTATATAAAAAATAAAATAACAAAAAATTTATTTTTGTTATTTTTTCTCATTTTTGAATGTTATAACCTTTGAAAATATAATAATTTATAATTTTTTTTTGAAAAGCAAATATACTATGAAGTTATAATAATCATAATAATTATATATCATATAAATTCAATATAAACTATTTTATTGATATAAATTATAATAATGATCATATAAAAGTAATAAACAATTATTTATAAGATAAATATTGTTTAAAATATATTTTTAAAACCTAAAATGATTTCAAAATCAAAGTGTAATATTTTACGAAATATTAATTTTAAATTTTTAAATTTTTTATCCATTTATAAGCCTATATATTTTTTGATGAAAAATAAAATATTTAAATTATATTTGTCTCACTATTTAATTGTTTAAGTTTTTTGTGGTTTTGAGGTTAATGAGTTTATTGATTTATATGTTAATACATTTAGGTGTTTATAGGTTTTATTTAATCAAAGAAATAACAAAAAATTTATTTTTATGAATTTTCGTAATTTTCAAATGTTATAACCTTTAAAAATATAATAATTTTTTAATAGTTATGAAATATGAATACACTACTTAGTTATAATAATCTTAAAAATTATATTTGTTGTAAATTCAATATAAAAAAATTAATTAATATATATTATTATAATGATCAAAAAATAAAATAATTAACTATTATTAATAAGATAGATATTAATTAAAATATATTTGCAGAACCCAAAATAATTCAAAATCAAAGTATATTATATTACTAAATAAAATTTTAAAATTTTGAAATTTAGTTTATTTTTATAAGCTTATTTTTTTTTCATAAAAAATAATTTATTTAATTATATATGTCTCACTCATTATTTAATTTGTAATTAATATTTCTATACAAATAAAATAAAAAATAATTAAAATGAATATTTAAAATTATAATGAATACAAATAAAAATGATATTTATGATTTATTATATGAAGTATACCAGTTTATTGGTTTGATTATTTAGGAGTTTTGTCGCTTAGGAGTTTATCAATTTATGTTTTTAGGCATTTAGTGGTTTATAGGTTTTATTTATATAATAAAAATAAAATTTTTTTTTAGATTTTTTCTGATTTTCAAAGGTTATAACCATAAAAAATAAATTAATATTTAAAATTATTTGAAATGTGAATATAACATTTAGTTATTATAATATTAATAATTATATATGATATAAATTCAATATAAATAATTTTATTGATAGATATTATAATAATGATCAAAAATTGAAATAATAAACTATTAACAATATGATAGATATTAATTAAAAAATAATTACAAAACCCAAATTAATTCAAAATTAAAGTAAAATATATTACTGGTAATAATTTTTAAATTTTTACTTCTTTTATAAGCGTATATATAAATTTTTATTAAAAATAAATTATTTAAATTATATGTGTCGCACTCATAATTTATTTTGTAATAAAAATTTCAATAAAAATAAACTAATAAATAATTAAAATGAATATTTAAAATAATAATTAATTGAAATATAGATTCAATTTATTAAGTAGTATATAGTGGTTTAATGGTTTATGTATTTAGGGATTACAAGGTTTAGGAGTTTACTGATATAACTATGTATGCATTTAGTGGTTTATAGGTTTTATTTAAAAAATAAAACAACATAAAATTTATTTTTATTATTTTTTCATATTTCCAAAGGTTATAACCTTGAAAATATAATAATTTTTAAATTTTTATCATAAGTGAATTCAATATTTTAGTTATAATAATCATTATATTTATATATCATATAAATTCAATATAAACAATTTTATTAATACATATTCTAATAATGATCAAAAAATAAATTAATAAACAATTATTAATAAGATAGATATCAATTGAAATATAATTACAAAATCTAAAATGATTCAGAAGGAGAGCAAAATATATTACTATATAATAAATTTTAGTTTTAAATTTTTTATTATTTTTATAAATTTATATATATTTTTCGATGAAAAATAACTTATATAAATTATATTTGTCAAACTCATAATTTATTTTGTAATTAATATTTATATAATAATAAACTAATAAATAATTAAAATGAATATTTAAAATTATAATGAAAAAAATAATATTGAGATTTATTATTTATTATTTAGGTAACCAGTTTAAAAGAATTATTATTTATTATTTAGGATTTTAGAGATTTAGAAGTTATTGAATTTAGTGTTTAGGAATTTAGTGGTTTATAGGTTTAATTTAAACAATGAAATAACAATTAAATTATTTTTGATATTTTTTCAAATTTTCAAAGGTTATAACCTTTGAAAATATAATAATTTTAAAATTTTTTTAAAAATGTGAATACAATATTTAGTAATAATAATTATTATAACAATATATAATATAAAATAAATATAAACAATTTTATTGATAGATATTATATCAAATATCAAAAAATAAATTAATAAACTATTATTAATATGATAGATATAAATTAAAATTTAATTACAAAAACTAAAATGATTAAAAATCAAAGTAAATTTATTACTAAATAATACTTTTTTTTAGTTTTTGCTTCATTTTATAAAATTATATATTTTTTGAAAAAAAATAAATTATTTAAATTATATTTGCTTCACTCATAATTAATTTTGTAATTAATATTTTAATAAATTATTTAAATTATATTTAAGGTTTACTAGTTTAAAGATTTAAGTATTTAGGGTCTTCGGGGTTTAAGAGTTTAGAGATTTATGTGTTTAGGTATTTATTGGTTTATAAGTTTTATTTAAACAATGATATAACAAAAAATAAATTATTTGTTATTTTTTCTAATTTTTTAAGGTTATAAACTTTGAAAATATAACAATTTTTAAATTTTTTTAAAATGTGAATACTATATTTAGTTTTGATAATATTAATAATTATATTTCATATAAATTCAATATAAACAATTATATTGATAGATATTATATTAATGATCAAAAAATAAATTAATAAACTATTATAAATAAGATAGTATTATTTAAAATATATTTGCAAAACCTAAATTTATTCAAAATCAAAGTAAAATAAAGTACTAAATAATAATGTTTTTGATGTATTCCTTCTTTTTATAAGTTTATATTTTTTGTTCTTAAAAGTATATTATTTAAATTATATTTGTCTTACTCATAATTTATTTTGTAATAAATATTTCTATAAAAATAAACTAATAAATAATTAAATGAATATTTAAAATTATAATAAATAGATATAAAAATTAGATTTATTAATTATTATGTACTATATAGTGGTTTAATGGTTTATGTATTTAGGTATTACGGGGTTTATGAGTTTACTGATTTAAATGTGTATGCATTTAGTGGTTTATAGGTTTTATTTAAAAATAAAATAACAAAAAATTATTTTTATTATTTTTTAATATTTTCAAAGGGTATAACCTTTGAAAATATAATAATTTTTAAATTTTTTTTAAAAGCGAATTCAATATTTAGTTATAATAATCATTATATTTATATATCATATAAATTCAATATAAACAATTTTAGTCATTACAATTCTAATAATAATCAAAAAAAATTAATAATCTATTATTAATAAGATAGATATCAATTAAAATATAATTACAAAACATTAAATGATTCATAAGCAAACCAAAATATATTACTATATAATAATTTTTTGTTTTGTAAATTTTTTTTATTTTAAAAAGTTTATCTATATTTTTTTGATTAAAAATAATTTACATAAATTATATTTGTCTAACTCATAATTTATTTTTTAATTAATATTTATATAAAAATAAACAAATAAATAATTAAAAAGAATATTTAAAATTATAATGAAAAAAATGAGATTTATTATTTATTATTTAGGGTATAGCGGTCTAATTTAAATTATATATGTCTTACTAATAATTTATTTTGTAATTAATATTTCTATAAAAATAAACTGATAAATAATTAAAATAAAAATTTAAAATTATACTGAATAAAAATTAAAATGAGATTTATGATTTAATATTAATGTATACCAATTTAATAGTTTAAGTATTTAGAGGTTTTGTCGTATAGGTGTTTAGTGATTCATGTTTTCAGGCATTTAGTGGTTTATAGGTTTTATTTAAACAACAAAATAACAAAAAAAAGATTTAATTTTTTGTCATTTTCATAGGTTATAACCTTTGAAAATATAATAATATTTAAAATTTTTTGAAATGTGAATACAATATTTAGTTATAATAATTTTAATAATTATATATCATATAAATTCAATATAAACAATTTTATTGATAGATATTATAATAATGATCAAAATTAAATTAATAAACTAATAATAATAAGATAGATATTAATTAAATAATATTTACAAAACTCAAATTGATTCAAAATTAAAGTAAAAAATATTTTGGTTAATAATTTTTAATTTTTAAATTTTACTTCTTTTATAAGCATATATTTTTTTTTATTAAAAATATATTATTTAAATTTTATTTATAGCACTCACAATTTATTTTGTAATAAAAATTTATATATAAATAAACTAATAAATAATTAAAATGAATATTTAAAATTATAATAAATTAAAATAAAAATTAGATTTCTTAATTATTAAGTACTCTATTGTTGTTTAATGGTTTATGTATTTAGGCATTACGGGCATTAGAAGTTTACTGATTTAACTATGTATGTATTTAGTGGTTTATAGGTTTTATTAAAAATTATAATAACAAAATATTTATTTTTATTTTTTTTTATATTTTCAAAGTTTATAACCTTTTAAAATATAATAATTTTTAAATTTTTTTAAATGTGAATTCAATATTTAGTTATAATAATCATTATATTTATATATCAAATAAATTCAATATAAACAATATTATTGATAAATATTCTAATAATGATCACAAAATAAATTAATAATCTATTATTAATAAGATAGATATCAATTAAAATATAATTAGAAAACCTATAATGATTCGGAAGCAAAGCAAACTATATTACTATATAATAATTTTTTTTCTTTTAATAAGTTTAACTATATTTTTTTTGATGAAAAATAATTTATATAAATTATATTTGTCTAGCTCATAATTTATTTTTTAATTAATATTATATAAAAATAAACAAATAAATAATTAAAATGAAAATTTAAAATTATAATTAAAAAAATGAGATTTATTATTTAGGGTATCCCGGTTTAATTTAAATTATATCTATCTTACTAATAATTTATTTTGTAATTAATATTTCAATAAAAATAAACTGATAAATAATTAAAATAAAAATATAAAATTATATTGAATAAAAATTAAAATGAGATTTATGAATTATTATTAATGTATACCAGTTTAATATTTTAAGTATTTAGATGTTTTGTCGTTTAGGAGTTTAGCAATTTATGTTTTGTATTTAATAATCAAAGTAAATTATATTACTAAATAAAATTTTAAAATTTTGAAATTTTGTTTATTTTTATAAGCTTATTTTTTTTCATAAAAATAATTTATTTAAATTATATCTGTCTTACTCATTATTTATTTTATAATTAATATTTCTATAAAAATAAACTAAAAAATAATTAAAATGAATATTAAATATTATACTTAATACAAATAAAAATGAGATTTATTATTTTTTATTTAGGTTATATAGGTTTAATGGTTTAAGTATTTAGGGGGTTTTGGGTTTTAGGAGTCTAGAGATTTAATTGTTTAGACCTTTAGTGATTTATAGTTTTTTTTAAATAATGAAAAAACAAAAAATTTAATTTTTCGATTTTTTTTAATTTTTGAATGTTGTAACCTTTGAAAATATAATAATTTTTAATTTTTTTCAAATGTAAATATAATATTTAGTTATAATAACTTAATAATTATAAGAGATATTAATTGAATATAAGTAATTTTATTGTTAGATATTATAAAAATGATCAAATAATAAATTAATAAACTATTATTAATAAGATTGATCACAATTAAAATATAATTGCAAAACCTATATATAATGATTCAAAATCAAAATAAAATATATTCCTAATTAATAATTTTTTGTTTTTAAATTTTTTATTCTTTATATAAGCTTTTTTTTTGTTTAAAAATAAATTATTAAAATTATATTTGTCTCACTCATTATTTATTTTGTGATTGCTATTTCTAAATAAAATAAACTAATAAATAATTAAAATGAATATTTTATATTAAAATGAATACAAATTAAAATGAGATTAATGATTTATTATATGTGGTATGCCGGTATAATGGTTTGATTATTTAGTGGTTTATAGGTTTTATTTATATAATAATAATTTAAAATTCTATTTTTTGATTTTTTATAATTTTCAAGGTTATAACCTTTGAAAATAAAATAATTTGTAAAATCTTTTGAAATGTGAATACCATGTATAATTATATTAATCTTATTAATTATATATCATATAAATTCAAAATAAATAATTTTAATGATAGATATTATAATAATGATCAAAAATTAATTTAATAAACTATTATTAATAATATAAATATTAATTAAAATATATTTACATAAAACAAAATGATTCAAAATCAAATAAAAATATATTACTAAATAATAATATTTAATTTTTAATTTTTTCCATCTTTTTATAAGCTTATATATTTTTATGACTAAAAATAAATTGTATAAATAATATCTGTCTCACTCAAAATTTATTTTGTAATTAATTTTTCTAAAAAATTAAACTATAAATAATTAAAATTAATATTTAAAATTATAATAAATAGAAATAAAAATGAGATTAATAATTTATTAAGTAGTATATAGCTGTTAAAAGGTTTATGTATTTAGGGGTTTCGGGATATATGAGCTTACTGATTTAAGTAAGTAAGCATTTAATGATCTATAATTTTTACTTAAAAAATTAAATAACAAAAAATTTATTTTTTTTATTTTTTCACATTTTCAAAGGTTATAACCTTTGAAAAAGTAATAATTTTAAATTTTTTTTCAAAAGTAAATACAATATTTAGTCATAATAATCATTATATTTATATATCATATAAATTCAATATAAACATGTTTATTGATAAATATTCTAATAATGATCAAAAAATAACTTAATAATCTATTATTAATAAGATAGATATCAATTAAAATATATTTACAAAACCTAAAATGATCCAAAAGCAAAGCGAAATATATTACTATATAATAATTTTTTGTTTTGAAATTTTTTTTTCTTTTAAAAAGTTTATCTATATTATTTTGATGAAAAATAATTTATATAAATTATATTTGTGTAACTCAAAATTTATTTTGTAAATAATATTTATATTAAAAAAAACAAATAAATAATTATATTTGAATATTTAAAATTAAAAATTAAAAAAATGAGATTTATTCTTTATTATTTAGGATATACCGGTTTAATTTAAATTAGATCCGTCTCACTAATAATTTATTTTTTTATTAATATTTCATTAAAAATAAACTGATAAATAAATAAAATAAAAATTTAAATTATACTGAATAATTAATATAATTTATTTTGTTCCTCTCTCAACTCTAGAATGATTGCTAAAGCTCTAACCAAAATAATAGGAGCTTTTACTTTATCTCTATTATGTCTCATCATATTTGATGTTGAATCTCTAGGCTATCAAAGGAATTTGACTCATGTACGCTAACATAATAAACCAAAGTTGTACCCCTATGTGTTGAAATATCTAGTTGTTGAGGATGCTATTTATATTGATTATATAATTTCTTCTATAATATCTCTCATGCACACACTCAAAGCAATTTTTTTAAAACATAGTTCACCTCTAAAAAATTAATGATATTGTAGCATGTTAGAACAAACTAGTTCTAAGAAGGTGTAAATAAATAATATTCAAATGTATAAAAGGTTTTAATCATTGCTCAAAATATTAGTCTTGCATATTGACACTTGAGGTCACAAATCAAAGGAAAAAACCATAGTGATTTTCCAATCCCAATAATTTTAGCTATATAATGTTATAAAGAGTAGTACTCGAGCTTTAGCTATTTCTAGGGTCATGACTTTTGCTCTTGAGGAAAGTCCAAAGTTACAATCATTCCTAGTGCAATGACTTTGCAATATAAAGATAAAATTCACAAGCTATGGTCATATCCAATACTGTGACCTAGTATTATAGTGATTAAATATGTATTCATGATCATTCTTAGTTCCATAACAATATGTTCAATAGAGAGACACAAGTTATGGCATATTCTCATCGATATGATTTTGTGTTCTAGAGACAAAATATACAATCATGACTATTGCTAATGCTACAATAATCTAAAGCAAGAAAGAGACTTAATCCATAACTCACCCCTTGAGTCATGACTTTGTGTTACATATACAAAAAGATAAATCTGTGACATTCCTAAAAGTTGTGAATTTCAATTTAAATTTAATACTTAGTCATTTGATTATAAAAGTGCAAATCATGAAATTTATGATTTAGGGTTTATGGGTTAGGGTTATAGTTTTTGGTTTAAGGTTTAGGATTTAAAGTTTAGGGTTTATGGTTTTTTATTGTTTTTTTTTGGAAAATAGACACTTTATTTATCATTTAGGCACACAACTTACAAGAGACTAAAAAGCTGACTAATTTAGGCCAGCCCACCAAATAATATGCACCTTAATGATTCTATGCATAAAATACATAAAAATACATAATGCCTAATAATTCCAAGCATACGAATACAACTAAAATCACCTACCATTCCCAGACTTCAGAGTTGGCATTGAGTCATTATGCGCACTGCATCCTTTCCATTCGGATTTGTCCAAGCCTTTTGGAGGAACCTGAATGATGCACCATATTAAAATTATGCAAATATAAGATTGTGCGTGTGTGTGACATACAGTATCAAGCGTTTGCCTATGTCATTGCTATGCAATGGAATACATGTAAAACTGAATACCCATAAATCCAAAGTCCATATCTACGACACTTTTTCAATTCATTCTCACCTCTGAATTCTACATTCTTTTGCTCCAATGATCCTCAAAAGAGTATCTCTTGGGTTAGAATGCTTCCTCCTCGAGCTCCAAGAAGTGGCTGTATGTTGCACCGACAAAATATCAAAAAATATGCATGCATTGGTGTGCATGTGCGATGAGGTCCATCTCATAGTCTAATTATCTACGCGTACAACCAAGCTAAATACAAGTAAAATTACAAAATGCTATAAAGATGGGTCTTATGCTCCTGGGAGTGCAGCTTCGCCTAATGTGTATTTACAAAATGCATAATGGGCCCCACTTAGAGATACTCATGGGTCCAGTTGCCCTCATTGCATGGCACATAGAGAACAGACAAGATTTTGTGTGTGAGTATGTCATGATCCATCTCTACAAGTACTTAGTACATACAAAGTCCAAGATACAAATAAGACTACAAACATAAACTACAAGTTTGAATCTTTCGCTCCCGTGTGGCTGGTCTGGACTCCATTTCTTACTGGCCCTGCTTGGTGATGCTTAGGATTTTGCCTGCTCTCCAATTAATCATGGATTACCTGCTACTCCTGTTGGGCGATGGTTGGGTGGCCCTCTATGCTGCCTGATAGGGCTAGTAGGACCCAATCCTAGTTACTCATCGGTTTACTCCCGACAACTTTGCTCGGTCTCATCAGTTTTCTGAATTTTATCATCCCGGCTTGCTAGTGTGGCCCTGTACAAGCTGGTGGTCATACTTTTGGCTACTTCCAGGACTTGCTGCTCCCTCTAAATGCTACACCAAAATGAACAAGAATATGTGCACGTGTGTACTGTGGTCCGTCGCTATGTGTGTGTGTGGTGCAACAATATCAGGGTTTAGGAGTTTGGTAATTTAAGTATTTAGGTATTTTGTGGTTTTATTTAAATAATTAAATAACAAAAAAATTATTTTTATGATTTTTTCTAATTTTCAAGGTTATAACCATTGAAAATATGATAATTTTTAATTTTTTTTCAAATGTTAATACGATAATTAATTATAATAATCATACAAATTAAATATCATGTAAATTCAATATAAATAATTTTAATGATCAATATTATAATACTTATCATAAAATATATTAATAAACTATTATTAATAAAATAGATATTAATTAAAATATATTTGCAAAACATAAAATGATTCAAAATCAAAGTAAAATATATTACTAAATAAAAATTTTTTATTTTTAAATTTTTGATTCTTTTTATAAGCTTATAAATTTTTTTGATGAAGATAAGTTATTTAAATTATATTTGTCTCATTCAGAATTTTTTTTTACAATTAATATTTCCATAAAAATAAACTAATAAATAATTAAAATGAATATTATAATTATAATGAATACTAATAAAAATGAGATTTATGATTAATTATTTAGGGTATACTGGTTTAAAGGTTTAAGTATTTAGGAGTTTAGGAGTTTAGTGATTTAAGTGTTTAGGCATTTAGTAGTTTATTTGTTTTATTTAAATAATGAAATAACAAAAAAATTATTTTTCAAATTTTTTATGAATTTTGAAGGTTATAACGATTATAAATCTACTAATTTTTAATTTTTTTTCAAATGTGAATACAATACTTAGTTATAATAAACTTAATAATTATATATCATGTAAATTAAAAATAAACAATTTTATTGATAGATATTAATATACTAAATATAAATATAAATATAATAATGATCAAAAAATTAGTTAATAAACTATTATTTATTGATAGATATTTTTATATTATTTATAAATACTTAAACCTTTAAAGATGGTTTAAATGTTTAGGTTTTAAGGGTTTTGGGGTTTAAGAGATTAATAATACAAGCGTTTAGGCATTTTGTAGTTAATAGGTTTTATATAAACAAATAAAATAAAATAAAAATTTATTTTTGTGATTTTATCTCATTTTCAAAGATGATAACCTTTAAAAATATCATAATTTTTAAATTATTTTCAAATGTAAATATAATATTTAGTTATAATAATATTTATAATTATATATCATATAAATTCAATATAAACAATTTTATTGATAAATGTTCTAATAATGATCAAAAAATAAATTAATAATCTATTATTAATAAGATAGATATTAATTAAAATATAATTAAAAAACCTAAAATGATTCAGAAGTAAAGCAAAATATATTACAATATAATAATTTTTTGTTTTGAAATTTTTTTTTCTTTTAAAAAGTTTATCTATAATTTTTTGATGAAAAATAATTTATATAAATTATTTTTGTCTAGCTCAATTTATTTTGTAATTAATATTTATATATAAATAAACAAATAAATAATTAAAATGAATATTTAAAATTATAATGAAAAAAAATGAGATTTATTATTTATTAATTAGGGATACTATTTTAATTTAAATTAAATCTGTCTCACAAATAATTTATTTTGTAATTAATATTTCTATAAATATAAAATGATAAATAATTAAAATAAAAATTTAAAATTATACTGAATAAAATTTAAAATGAGATTTATGATTTATTATTACTGTATACTAGTTTAATGGATTAAGTATTTAGAAGTTTTCTCATTTAAAATTTTAGCGATTTATGTTTTTAAGCTTTGAGTGGTTTATACATTTTATTTAAAAAAATAAAATATCAAAAAAATTTGCTATAATTTTTTTTCATTTTCATGGGTTATAACCATTGAAAATATAATAATATTTAACATTTTTTGAAATATGAATACAATACTTAGTTATAATAATATTAATAATTATATATCATATAAATTCAATAAACAATTTTATTAATATATATTATAATAATGATAAAAATTAAATTTATAAACTATTGATATTAAGATAGATATTAATTAAAAAATAATTACAAAACCCAAATTGATTCAAAAGTATAGTAAAATATATTTCTGGATAATAATTTTTAATTTTTAAATTTTTACTTCTTTTATAAGCATATATTTTTTTAAATTATATTTGCCGCACTCATAATTTATTTTGTAATAAATATTTCTATTAAAATAAACTAAAAAATAATTAAAATGAATATTTGAAATTATAATAAAAATAATTAAAAATGATTTATTAATTATTATGTTGTATATAGCGGTTTAATGGTTTATGTATTTTGGCATTATGGGGTTTAGGAGTTTACAGATTTAACTATGTATGCATTTAGTGGTTTATAGGTGTTATTTAAAAAAAATATCAAAAAAATTATTTTTTTAATTGTTTGATATTTTCAAAGGTTATAACCTTTGAAAATATAATAATTTTTAATTTTTTTTCAAAAGTGAATACTATATTTAGTTATAATAATCATTATATATATATATATATCATATAAATTCAATATAAATATTTATATGATTAATATTCTAATAATGATCAAAGAATAAATTAATATTCTATTATTAATAAGATAGATATCAATTTAAATATAATTACAAAACCTAAAATGATTCAGAAATAAAGCAAAATATATTACTATATAATAATTTTTTGTTTTGAATTTTTTTTCTTTTAAAAAGTTTATATATATTTTTTTGATGAAAAATAATTATATAAATTATATTTGTCTAACTCAATCTTTTTGTAATTATTAATTATATAAAAATAAATGAATAAATAATTAAAATGAATATTTTAAATTATAATGAAAAAAATAATACTAAGGTTTATTATTTATTATTTATGGTATACCGATGTAAAATGATTATCTATTTATGGTTTTCGAGATTTAGGAGTTATTGATTTAAGTATTTAGGCATTTAGTGGTTTATAGGATTTATTTAAATAATGAAATAACAAAAAAATTATTTTGGTTATTTTTTCACATTTTCAAAGGTTATAACATTTGAAAATATAATAATTTTAAATTTTTTTTAAAATGTGAAAAAATATTTAGTAATAATAATCATTATAATTATATATAATATAAACTAATTATAAATAATTTTATTAATAGATATGATATCAATTATCAAAAAATAAATTAATAAACTATTATTAATATGATATATATATAAATTAAAATATAATTACATAACCTAAAATGATTCAGAAATAATGCAAAATATATTACTATATAATAATTTTTTGTTTTGAATTTTTTTTCTTTTAAAAAGTTTATCTATATTTTTTTGATGAAAAATAATTATATAAATTATATTTGTCTAACTCAATCTATTTTGTTAATTTTTAATTATATAAAAATAAATGAATAAATAATTAAAATGAATATTTTAAATTATAATGAAAGAAATAATACTAAGATTTATTATTTATTATTTATGGTATACCGGTATAAAATGATTATCTATTTATGGTTTTCGAGATTTAGGAGTTATTGATTTAAGTATTTAGGCATTTAGTTGTTTATAGGATTTATTTAAATAATTAAATAACAAAAAAATTATTTTGGTTATTTTTTCACATTTTCAAAGGTTATAACATTTGAAAATTTTTTTAAAATGTGAAAAAATATTTAGTAATAATAATCATTATAATTATATATAATATAAATTAATTATAAATAATTTTATTGATATATATGATATCAATTATCAAAAAATAAATTAATAAACTATTATTAATATGATATATATAAATTAAAATATAATTACAAAACTAAAATGATTCAAAATCAATGTAAAATTTATTACTAAATAATAATTTTTTGTTTTTAAAATTTTACTTCTTTTTATAAGATTATATTTTTTTTATTAAAAGTAAATTATTAATATTATATTTGTCTGACTAATTATTTATATTGTAATTAATATTTATATAAAAAATAAACTAATAAATATTTAAAATGAATATTTAAAATTATAATGAATACAAATTAAAATGAGATTTAATATTTATTATTGTTGTATTTGTTATTTATTTTTTGATAATCTGTTTATATAACCAAATATTTTTTCTTTTTTAATATTTTCATGCAAGTAAGGGAAATGAAATATTAAGAGGCTGGAGATGCATTAGTAGAACAATAACGGAGGTCTCACAGATCAGACACTGGGTTGAAATTGGAGCAGAGCCTGAACCATCTTATGATCCGACCTGCTCCAGTTAAATGAACAGAAAGAAATTTTAATATAAAATGTTTTGTAATTTTATTTTCGAGTGGTTGTTTTTGGACCCTTGGAATAGTTCATTATCTCTCTCTCTTCTCTCTGTGTGATTTATCACGACTATTCTGTGTGCTACATACTGTAAGACATTTCTCATGGATGGTTGTTGTAAATGAATATATATATTGCTTGTTTTCTATTATTTCTGTGTTTATGTATCTCAATCTCACTACCGTGGATGCACAATTGCCCAACAATTATGTATGGTATACCTGTTTAATTGATCTATTATTTAGGAGTTTTGTCATTTAGGATCTTAGCAATTTATGTTTTTAGGCATTTAGTGGTATATAGGTTTTATTTATATAATAAAAATAATTTTTTTTTATTTTTTTAGATTTTCAAAGGTTATAACCTTTAAAAATAAAATAATTTTTAAAATCTTTTGAAATGTGAATACCATGGATAATTATATTAATCTTATTAATTATATATCAGATAAATTCAATATAAATAATTTTAATGATAGATATTATAATAATGAACAAAAATTAAATTAATAAACTATTATTAATAATATAAATATTAATTAAAATATATTTACATAACACAAAATGATTCAAAATCAATTAAAAATATATTACTAAATAATAATATTTAATTTTATATTTTTCCATATTTTTATAAGCTTATATTTTTTTATGATTAAAAATAAATTATTTAAATAAAATCTGTATCACTCGAAATTTATTTTGTAATTAATTTTTCTAAAAATTAAAATATTAATAATTAAAATGAATATTTAAAATTATATTAAATAGAAATAAAAATGAGATTTATTATTTATTAAGTAGTATACAGCTGTTATAAGGTTTATGTATTTAGGGGTTTCGGGTTTTATGAGCCACTGATTTAAGTAAGTAAACATTTAGTGGTCTATAGGTTTTATTTAAAAAAGAAATAACAAAAAATTTATTTTTTGTATTCTTTCTCATTTTTTAAAATTAAAAGCTTTGAAAATATAATAATTTTTAAATTTTTTTCAAAAGTGACTACTATATTTATTTATAATAATCATCATAATTATATATCATATAAATTCAATATAAACAATTTTATTCAAAGATATTCTAATAATTATCAATAAATAAATTAAAATTCTATTATGAATAAGATTGATATTACTTAAAATATAATATCAAAACCTAAAATGATTCAAAATCAAAGCAAAATATATTACTAAATAATAATTATTTGTTTTTAAATTTTTATTCTTTTTATAAGCTTATCAATTTTTTGATTAAAAATAATTTTATAAATTATATTTTTAAATCATAATTTATTTTATAATTAATACATATATAAAAATAAAAAACTAAACAATCAAATTGAATTTTTTTAATTATAATGAAAATAAATAAAATTGAAATTTATTAATTATTATTTAGGGTATAGCGATTTAAAGGATTATCTATATAGAGGTATCGGGATTTTGTAGTTTAGTGATTTAAATGCTTAGGCATTTAGTGATGTATAGGTTTTATTTAAACAATAGAATAACAAAGAAAAAATATTTTTTTTATTTTGAAATTTTTTTTTCTTTTAAAAAGTTTATGTATAATTTTTTGATGAAAATTAATTTACATAAATTATATTTGTGTAACTCATAAATTATTTTGTAATAATATTTATATAAAAATAAACAAATAAATAATTAAAATGAATATTTAAAATTATAATTAAAAATAATGAGATTTATTATTTATTATTTAGGGTATACCAGTCTAATTTAAATTAGATGTGTCTTACTAATAATAATTTATTTTGTAATTAAATTTCTATAAAAATAAACTGAAAATTAATTACAATAAAAATTTAAAATTATACTGAATAAAAATTAAAATGATATTTATGATTTATTATTATATATACTAGTTTAATGGTTTAAGTATTTAGAGGTTTTGTCTTTATGAGTTA
>JAREIK010003766.1:78345-97707 GCA_029783825.1 Sapria himalayana | reverse complement strand
ATAGATAGGTGCATAGATAGATAAGAAGATAGGTAGATAGAAAAATAGATAGTTATTGATATATACAAAAATTCAGCTATCCATATAGATAGATAAGGAAAATAAACAGATAGATATTTAGATAAATAGATAGATAGACATATAGACATAGAAATATAGACATATATGCACATAAACATATTTATAGATTAACACATATTCAAATAGAAAGATAGTAAGATAGATATATTGATAGATAGATAGATATAGAAATAGAGAGATAGACAGATACATAGATAGATAGATTGATATATAGATAATTGATACACATATAGATAGATATACAAATTGATAGATAGATAGTTAGTTAGATAGTTATATAGATAGATAGATAGATATTATATATATATATATATATATATATATATATATATATATTGATTGATATACATATAGATAGACTGATAGATTACTAGAGAGACAAATAGATATATAGATTGATTGACAAATAGACATATAGATAGATACATACATACATAGAAAATAGTCACATAGAAAGATAGATAGATAGACATATAAAAAGATACACAGATAGACAGACAAACAGATAGATAGATAGATAGATATATAGATAGATAGATAGACAAAAATATAAATAATTAGTACTATAGATAGACAAACAAATAGAAAGATAGAAAGATAGATAGAAAGTTAGAGAGAAATATATATATATATATATCATTTGATAGAATGATAGATAGACAGATATTTTGATAGATAGAGAGTTATAGAGATAGATAGAAAGATAAATACAAATACACTTATAAAGATGGATAGATAAATATAAAGATAGATAGAGAGATATCCAGACAGATAAATAGATAGATAGGTAAAGAGATATATAAATAGATAATAGTTAGATATATAGATCGATAGATAGATAGATAGATAAATATATAGACTGATATATAGATAAATAGATAGACAGATTGATTGATTGATTGATTTATATATAGATAGACATATAGATACATAGAGAGTTAGAAAGATTGACAAATAGAAAGAAAGAAAGATTGATAGATAAATATATAATTAGGCAGATAGATAGATAGATAGATATAAAGATAAATAGATAGATAGATATGCATGTATATATATATATATATATATATGTATATATATGTATATATATGTATCTATGTATGTATTTACAGATACATAGATATACATATAAATAATTAGGCAAATAGAAAGATAGACAAATGATAGATATAATAATATAAATACAGATAGACAGATATACAGATAGATTGATACACAGATAAATAGATAGATAAATAAATAGATAGATAGATAGATTGACAGATATTTAAAAAGCAAAATATACAAATAAGTAGTTTGATATTTTGATGGATAGATAGATATATATATACAGATTGAATGATAGACTAATAGAAAGAATGAAAATCAGATAGCTAGTGACATATAGACATATTGAAATATTTTCAAATTGATATAGACAAATAGACAGATTGAGAGATATATAGATAAGAAAATAAAAAGATTGATTGATAGATAGATATTAAAATATATAAATATCAAAATTGAGATATATACTAATATACATAGATAGATAGACATATATATATATATATACAGATAGATAGATAGATAGACAAATAGATAGATATATAGATAGATAGCCAGATAGATTAATAGCAAAATTGATAGATGAATAGTTAGAGTGATAAACTAATAAAAATCTAGAAAGATAGATATATCAATAGATAGATATACAAATAGATAGATAGACAGATAAGCAGATAAATAAATTTACACATAGATTGATTGATTGACATATAGAAAACTTGACAGATGGAAAGATAAAAAGATAGATAGATAGATATACAAATAGACATATAAATAGATCAAAAAATAAAGAGATAGATAGAGAGATAATTGACAGATAAATAGATAAACATTTAGATAGATAAAAAGATATACAGATAGATAGATAGTTACTTAGACTAGAAAAATATATAGATAGTTATATAGATAGATAGATAGATAAACAAATATATAGATAGATTGAAATACATATTGATTTATATATAGATAGATTGATAATAAAATAGATTGATAAATAGATAGATAGGTATATTGATAGAGAGATAGATAGATAGATAGACATATATATATATATATATATATATATATATATATATATATACTAATATATAGATAGTCAGACAGAAAGATACATTAATAGAAAGATAGATAGATAGACAAATATAGAATTAGATAGATAGAGCTATAGATAGTTAGATAGATAGAGAGATATATAGACATATAGATAGATAGATGTATAAATAAATAAATAAATATATATATATATATATTTAAAGATAGACAAATAGAGAGAGAGAAAGATAGATTTAAAGATACATAGATAGTCATATAAACAAGTAGAAGAATACAAAGATAGTGAGAAAGATAAAAAGAGATATATAGATATATAGAAATTAAAATAAATACAAGTAAACAAATATACAAAATAATAGAAATTAAAATAAATCGATATATAGATAGACATATAGACAAATAAAAAATAGATAGATATATATATATATATATTGTTAGATATATAGATATATACATAGATATATAGATAGATAGACAGATAGAAAGATAGATTGATAGATTAGTAGACACATAGACACATAGATAGATTGATAATTGGATAAATATAAATAAAGATAGATAGATAGATAGATAGACACATAGGCACATAATAGATAAATAGATAGATAGATAGACATATAGATAAATTGTTACATATTAGAAAAAATGCTCTCATCTTTTAGAGAGAGAAAATTTCATTTTCTAGAGAGGGAAAATCATCATTGTTGCCCAATTCAAGCTACATTCAAGCTCTAAATGGATCAAAGGGACTTATTATCAAATAAGAAGTCCTTTGCATAAATATTGAATGAGCCCATGCCCCATCCTCTAATATCCGATAAGAAAAATGGTAGATCTGCAGTAATCTTCTCTTCGGAGGAGATACAGAGGCTCGTAGAGCCATTTGACTACACGTTAGTCGAGAAATTTTCCCACGGTAGACCTCGCGCACAAGAAATATAGTAGTTTATTAATTTTTTGAAGTTCAATGGGATGGTGAAGTTTGCCGATTATGATACTAGACTTGTTATTCTACAATGCCATTTGGAGGATGCTTTCCATCGTCTATGGCCAAGGGGATTGTGGTAGGTGCGTGGGTATCCAATGCGCATTCTGAAGTGGACGAAATACTTCAGCCCACACGAAGAAGCACCTCTAGCCCCGGTATGGTTCTCATTACCTAATCTACCATTATTTCTATACAATAAGCATGCTCTATTTGTCATTTCTTCTTCTTTGGGTAAGCCTATTCTGAGGGATGAGGCAACAGTCTCTATGAGAAGGCCTAACAATGCAAGGGTGTGTGTAAAGTGTAATTTACTCTCACAGCCACCGAATAAAATATGGATTGGTAGTGGAGAGGGAGAGCAGGGAGAGGGGTATTGGCAATCTGTAATGCCCGAGAACTTGCCTCCATACTGCCTAGTATGTAAAAGAATTGGTCATGATATGAGAGATTGTAGACTGGGTGTTGAGGGGATGGAGCAGAATGTTAGAGGAAAGAAGAGATAAAAATGGGTTAGGAAGGATCAACATATACAGTTGAGAGATAGGGGAGAATCACCTAAAATTGCAAGAAATAATTCATAAGTGAGCTTGGAGGAGAAAGGGGGCAGAAACAGGGAACTAGTTATTTATGAGGAGGAAGTGAAGTAGCAATAGGAATTTAGAGAGGGAAGTAGAGGAGAGTTTAGACGGAGTGGAAGAAGAAGGCTGGAAGGAAGTGAATCTAAGGAGGAAGGGGGGAAGGACGCATAAAGTACGTAGGGTATTAAAGGAGAAGGAGGAAGATTTAGAATGGATAAATGAGGATGTTCTGGATTTTCCAGATGAAAATTCAGAAGTGTTCCGCTGTCCACAAATAGGGGGGGAAGAAGAAATAGAGGAGGTTGTTTTGGAAAAAATAAATGATGATTTAGAAATGTACGAAGAGGATTGGTAAAAGCTTATAAGAGGTCAAGTAATGGAAGCCATTAAAAGAATGGCTATGCACCTTGGACAACAAAAAGATATATTCAAATAATGCAAGATACCCCAAATATAAACAAGTTTCCAAGGAACAAGAAGAAACATTTGAATAGAACGAATGAGTCTAAATGCACAACAAGAGTACAAGCAAAATCTAACTTAAATAGATAGATATCTTTATTGGAATATTAGGGGGGTGGAAAATAACCCCTCGTTAAATAGACTAAAACGTTTAATAAAAATCATAGAATCTCTCTGGTAATTATAGTGGAACCTATGATTCAGGAGGATCAATTGAGTAAATATAGTAAACTACTAAGGTTTAATAATGCATATGTTAATTCAAATGGTAAGCTTTGATCATGTGGTACAATTACATGAATATTATAATAATTAAAAACACAGAACAAGTAGTTCACTTTAACTCTAAAATAAATGTAGAGGTTATAATTTTGGCAGTGTATGCTAAAAATAATAAAAAAGATAGGTTAAAATTATGGAAGGAAATGTGTGACATAGCGAAGAAAGACACCCCATGGATCATAGGTGGGGACTTTAATATAATTAGAAGTGTGAAAGAAAAGAAAAGAGGTAAAATCCAAAGCAAAGTAGCCATCTCCTATCACGAGTACAAATCTGATGGAAGTGGATTTTATAGGTTCAAGCTATACCTGGTGTAATAACTGGCGGAAAAGAGGGGCAATTTGGGCAAGGTTAGATAGGGTTCTGTGTAATGCAAAGTGGGTAGCCTCTCAGGGGGTTACAGGGCTCAGACATTTAAACAGAACTTGCTCTGACCATAGCCCATTGCTCATTTCTATCAATAAGAGTCAGTATACTACGAGCAAATTTAAATTTCAAAATATGTGGGTAAGGCACCTAGAATTTGAAAAGGTGGTGAAAGAATCCTGGATAGAGCCAGTTATAGGAAAGCCTATGCATGTTCTAACATGTAAGCTATATAGATTAAAAAAATGCTTAAACTTATGGAATAAAGATGTTTTTGGAAATATAAACCAAAAAATAAAGGAGGAGGAAGAAGTGGAGAAACTAGAATTAGAATATGAAAATTCCCAAAATGAAGAAATCATAAACAATCTAAGTAAAGTCAAAGGAAAATTGAGGCTTAGATTACATATGGAAGAAATTTACTGGAAACAGCGAGCAAATATTAAATGGCTTAAAGATGGGGATAGAAATACTAAATTACTTCATACTATGTGTAAAATCAAAACTCCTAAGAACAAAACAAATGGTATAAAAAATGATCAGGGAATATGGGTAGAAGAAGATAAAAAATTAGGAATCATTTTTAATGAATTATTTAAAAAACATTTATGTGGCTTTGTTATTCACGAAGGTGATTCATTAATGAAAGAAATTAAAACATCTATTACAAAGGAACAGAATAATAAACTGTAAATGATTCTGGATGAAGAAGAAGTTAAAAATGTTGTCTTTTGCCTGGATAAGGATAGTGCACCAGGACCGGATGGTTGGAATAATTACTTTTTCCAGACCAGTTGGAATACTTTTAAAAAAGAGCTTGTTTCTGCAGTTGCAAGTTATTTTGTAGGTGCACATATACCTAAGGCATGGGCTAATTCATTTATTGTGCTAATTCCAAAGAAGGAATCACCACAAATATGTGAAGACTATAGGCCTATTAGCTTATGTAATGCTATTTATAAGATTCTAGCAAAAATACTACAAAGCTGGTTAAACACTATTTTACTAGAAATAATATAGCATGAGCAAACTAGTTTTGTTAAAAATAGGTTAAAGATTGAAAATATAAAATTGGCAGCTGAAATGATGAAAGAGATAGCTATTAAAACAAGAGGGAAAAATCTAGTAGTAAAACTGGATTTGTCTAAAGTATTTGATAGAATTGAATGCGACACACTCTATTTTGTATTGAGAAAGTTTGGCTTCTCTGAATTATGTATAGATTTAATATATAGATGTGTTACAAGTGTATGGGTAAAAGTTATAGTAAATGGTCAGAAAGGAGAGGAATTTAAACAGAAAAGGAGTTTAAGACAAGGGGATCCCCTGTCTCCTTTAATATTCGATATTTATTTAGAATTATTAATTCGTAATTTAAATAAAAGAATGGCAGCGGGAAAGATCATTCCGTTTAGACAGCCAATTAATACTCATAAAATAGGTTGTCTAGCGTATGCGGATGACCTCATAATTTTCACAAACATGACTTCCAAATCCTTGATGAATCTTATGGATCTCCTGCAAATTTTTGAGAAAGCAACAGGGCAAGTTGTAAATAAAAAAAAAGTCAATTTTTTTTATTATCAAAAACATCCGTTAAAGTGGCCAAAAAGATTATAAAAATTACTAGATTTATCCAAAATAAAGGGGCTTTAATGTATCTAGGCTGCCCAATATATGAGGGTAGACTGAGAGAGAATTATTTAACATTATTACAAGAAAAATTAAGAAGGAAAATAGTAGGTTTGAAGGAGGAGCTACTGGGGTTTTGGGGTAGGATTACTTTAATCTCTCATGTTCTCCAAAACATGCTAGTACATATCTTAGCAGCTATTCACCCACTTAAGAAATTTATTAAGAAACTGGAAATGGACATGGCTAACTTTTTATGGAGGAAAAAAAGGGTAAGTTTAAGCTTCACTGGAAAAACTAGGATGATATATGCTTCCAAAAAGAGGAGGTATGTTTGGACATCATCAGACTGCAGGACATGGCCACAGCATGGGACTGTAGAAGATGTTAGAGGTTAAAAGAAGGTGAGAGTCTGTGGGCAAAGTTCATAAGAGCTAAATATGAAGGGTCTAGGACTAAGAGTCTAAATAAGGCTTCAAATATTTGTAAATCAATGGAAAAACAAAAAGAAATAGTAGAATCACATTTTATATTGAAAAAAAGTAGATGGAAATGGACACTAACCCTGCAAGGGAATTTTACTTTAAAATTAGTAAAAGAACTAATCAGAAAAAAGAAACCAGCACAAGCATTATTCAAATGGGCTTGGAAAGCAGACATCTCGCAAAAAATGAGTTCGCTTACATGGAAAGTACTTGTTAAAGCTTTACCAGTATATAGTAATATTCAAAGAAAATGAGTAAAAATGGCATCAAGATGTGACTACTGCCAGGAAGCAGTAGAATCTATCGACCATTTATTTTTGGAAGGAAGGATAGCAGTAGGAGTCTAGAAAGAGCTGGAGAAATTGAATCAGATAAGTAGCAAATTGGAAGGATTAATAGAAAAAATTAAAAAATGGGGAACTTACACTTAAAGAAGTATGGTTAGCAATTGGCTGACTCAAAATCTCCCGCACATTGTTATATAGAGTCTATGGAAAGCTCGAAACAAGAGCAGATTTGAGGGAATCTGAATGAATTCATTTGAAATATTAAAAGATATTAGGATGGAAATTAGTAATATATCTAATATTAAACCCTTGAAAGTTGAGAATATAGATATGGTTAGAAAACTCAGAAATACATGGTCACTTATTATTAATAAGACTAAGACACATAGGGCAAAGAGCATAAGTTGGAGTAAACCCCCGGAAGGAAAGATATACCTTTACACGGATGGTAGCTTTAATAGGGATATAGGGGCAGCAGGAGGAGGAGGGGTAATAAGAGATTCTCAAGGGAGTATCATTAAAGCATTCACTCTTTTAGGTAAAGCTTCCTCAGCTCTTCACTCATAAATTATTTCATTAAAAAAGGGTTGTATATCTATAAAGAGCTAGGCATTAATAATCTACAAATACAGGTAGATTCATTGACTTAAGTTAATTTTGTAATCAAATAAGTATCGTTATGGAAGTATGAGGAAGAGATTGAAATAATAAAAAATCTTGTTAATGAATTAAATGCAAATATTTTACATATTTATAGGGAGGCCAATCCGCTTGCAGAATGCCTCGCTAGAATAGGAATGAGTAAAGGGGATAATGAGTATGTAGAGGGGACTATGCCAGAAAAACTAAAGGGATTGGCAAGACTGGATAAACTTGCCTTCCCATACCTAAGAGTGAAAAGGTAGGGAATTTGCTCTTATTAAAGCCTAAAATTTAAGAATATTTAGCTGAAAAATTATAAAATCAAATAATGAAGTTAACTGTTATGGGGGGGTATAGTTTCCTATGTGGAGGAATTTCTATCTCCGCACGATATATAAAAAGATTTAAGAGGAAATATGAATAAGGATAATATATAGCAGTGGTCTATTTTGGAATTGGCTCTTTGTTTTGATTTGCATTTTTTGTGTTTTTCTGCAGCACATGAAAAGCAAGAGGATCCGGCAGAGAGTCTGAACAAGTACTTGTGTAAGTATAAGTAATAGAGTCTATTGTATTGTTGTCTGTAAAAGTCTGTTTTTGGAAAAATGAAGTAATGTCATGTGTTATTTTATTTAAGTCAATTGGTACTAGGAACTGTTAGTGTCTAGATTAGGAATCGGGGAGAAGAGATTCTGCACTAATCAGATCAGAACGAGTCCAAGGGGGGAAGAAGAAGGTGATTTTGGATTAAATGAACGGGAGAGGATTCGAGGAGCAGATAAAGCCTCAAATCAGCAATATGGGAAAAACAGCAAAAATGACTTAACGTTAGATTCAAGTGGATCAAACAAAAAGGTAAACTGAGGCAATAAGTTACGCTCTTGAAATGCTTTCTTTTCTTTGTTGTTGTAGGAATTTAGAGTTTATATAGTTAAGATCCAGCCAAAACAAGTGAAAGCAGGAATAAGGCAATATAGCACCTGATATAAGAAGTAGAGTGAAGAGAAATGGAAAAAGAAAAGAGAATAAAGATCAAGGAAAAAAGATGCAAAGGAAGGCCCAATTAGAAAGGGAACCTAGTTGTTATGTTTCAATTAGAAAATTTACATGTAAATTAAAAGTTTATTTTTTTGAAAATGGGAAAGGATGAAAGAGAGGAAAGGGTAGATGTAGCTTGTAAAAAGGGTATTCCTCCGCAAAAAAAGAGGACTATATTTAATAAACAAATCTTTAAAAAAAGACATATAGATAAATAGATAGATAGACAAATAGACAGATAGGTAGATAGATAGTAATATATATACATAGATAGATAGGTATATCGATAAATAGATAGATACATAGACAAATAGATAGTTAGACATATTGACAGATAGTCACATAGCAAGATAAATGGATATGCAAATAGATAGATAGGCATATAAACTTATTTACAGATACGCAAATAGATAGATAGACATATAGACTTATTTACAGATAGACATATAGATTGATATATTGTTCAATATATATAAAGATAGATATAGAAAAAGACAGACAGATAGATTTAGAGATAGAAAGATAGATACATCGATAGATAAATAGATAAATAGATTGATATAAAGATAGATAGTTAGATAGTTATATAGTTAGATAGATAGATAGATAGAGAGATTGATAGATTAATAGATAGACAGATATATATATATATAATGATAGAAAGATATATAATTAAATAGATAAGCAGATAAATAAATAGATAAATAGAGAGAAAGAAACATAGAATGATAGATAGTTATATAGATATATAGATAGGTAGATCGATAGAAAGTTAGATACACCGATTAATAGATAAATAGATAGATAGATAAATAGATTGATTGATATATAGGAAATTATATAGATAGATTGAGAGTTTGACAAAAAGATAAAGATATATTTAGATAGATAGATAGATAGATAGACAAATAGATAGATAGATAGACATATAGACAAATAGATAGATAGATAGATAGACAGATATATAGATATATAGTTAGATAAAAAGATTGACAAATAAAAAGACAGATAAATAGTATAATAGATACTAAAATATATAGATTGATAGATACATATATAGACATATAGATAGATATATATATATATATATATATATATATATATATATATATATATTCATAGATAGATAGACAAATATAAAGATAGATTTATAGATACATAGATAGACAGATAGACAATTCGACAAATAGAAATAGTGAAAGATAGACATACAAACAGATAGACATAATAATATAAATATAGATATATAAATAGACAGATATATAGACAGACACACACACACATAGATATGTAGATAGATAGATATAGAGATAGATAGAAGATATATAGAAAGATAGATTGACATATAGATAGACAAATATATAGACAGACAAATAGACATATAGGTATAAAAATAGAAAGATAGATTGAGTGATTGATAGACATATAGATAGACAGATTGAAAGCCATAGAGATATAATTTATATATATATATATATGTGTGTGTGTGTGTGTGTGTGTGTGTGTGTGTGTGTAGAAAGATAGACAAATAGACAGATAGATTGATAGATAGATAAATGGATAGACAGATAGAGATATAGCCAAATTGATAGAGAGATACTTAGAGTGATAGGCTAACAGATAACTAGAGATATAGAGATATATAGACAGATAGATAGATAGACTAATAGAAAGATACACACATAGGAAAATTGATAAATTGATATATTAATAGATAGATATATAGATATATAGATAGATTTATAAACAAACTATAAATAAACAGATAAAAAGTTAAACAGATAAATAGACAAATAGACATATTGAAAGATATATAGACAGATGAAAGATAGATAGATAGGAAGATAGAAAAATTGATAGATATAAAGATAGACAGATAGATACATAAACACATAGAAAGATAGATTGAAAAACCTATATATATTTTGAATGATAGTCAGTTAAATAGATACAAAGATAGGAAGAATATTAGATATATTGATAGACAAATTGATAGAAAGATTAATAGACAAGTTAATAGAGAGCTCACAATAAGAAAAGATTGATTTAGCTTGGGAAATTTAGTTGGGGATCAATCCCCAGCTAAATAGCAAGTGCTTATATAGATAGATAGATAGATAGACAAATAGATTTATAGATAAATAGACAAATAGAAATATAGATAGACAGATACAAACATAGTTAAGTAGATAGATAGAGAGATTTTCAAATAGAGAGATACATAGTTCTGGTAGACAGACAGATATATATATATATAGCTAGATAGATAGATAGATAGACTAGCAAATAGACGGATATAAAGATAGATAGATATATAGATAAATAGATATATAGACAGAATGATAGACATATAGATAGATAGATAGATAGATTAATATACAGACAGATAGATAGATAAACAAATTGATTGATAGATAGATATATGAATAAATAGAAGAATTGATAGACAAACATTCAAATAGATAGATAGATATATAGATAGATAGAAAGATAAATAGATAAATAGATAGACTAACAATGAGATATACAAATAAACAAATGGATAGATAGACATATTGATTAATTGATCGAAAAAAATAAAAATATTGATATATAGAAAGATAGACAGTTGAATAGGCATATTTATAGATAGATTGATAGAAAATTGATAGACTTATTGATAGATATATTGATAGACAGATTGAAAGACATATAGTTAGACAGAATGATAGATAGATAGATAGATCGATCGATTGATAGGCAGACAGACATATGATAGATAGATAGATAGATAGATAGATGGAAATATAGATAGATAGATAGATAGAAAAATATATAGATATATAGTTAGACAGAAAGATAGATAAATAGATAGATCAGAAGATAGATAAACAAATAGATAAAAATATAGATAGATAGATAGACAAATAGAGAAATAGAAATATAGATAGATAGATAGATAAATAAATACATAGTAAGATTTATAGGAATATAGATAGACATATAAACAAACATATATATATACATTGATACATAGTCAAATATATAGATTGATAGATAAACATATAAATAGAGACATATATTGACATATAGATATGAAAATTGATAAAGAGATAGATAGACAACTATATATATGGCTAGATAGATAGATAAACAGATTGATAGACAGACAAACAGATAGATAGATAGATATTGAGAAATATAGACATATATATAGATGGTTGGATAGTTAAATAGATAAATAAATAGATAGACAAAAAATAGGTAGATAGATAAATAGATAGATAGATAGACAGATATATAGATAGGCTGAAATACTAACGGCTAGATATACATATAGAAAAATAGATAAACAGATAGATAGATAGATATATAAAAATAAAGAAAGATAGATAGATAGAAAAATAGATCGATTGATTGATAGAAATAAATATACATAGATTGATAGATAGATAGATAAATGGAGAAATAGATACATAGATTGATATATAGATTGATAGATTGATAGTTAGATAAATAGATAGTCAAATTTATAAAAATATAACTCGACATATAAACAAACAAAACATACACTGATACATAGACAAATATATAGATAGATAGATTGATTGATAGATAGACATATAAATAAAGACATATATTGACATATATATATGAAAATTGATAAAGAGATAGATAGACTTATAGATATATGGCTAGATAGATAAACAGAGAGATAGATAAATAGATAGATAGAATGACAGACAGATAGATAGATATTGAGAAAAATAGACATATATATAGATAGATGGATTGTTAAATAGCTAAATAAATAGATAAATAGATAGTTAGATAGACATATAGACATATATATAGATAGATAAAAATATTAACAGCTAGATATACATATAGACATATATTGCTACAACATCATGCCATACCTAGCATGACACGATTCATTGGAGGGCAAATCCGACACGGTCCGCAGACTAAAATCAGCCCGGGTTCGGGCCTGTTCTAGGTTAAGAAAATTCTTAACCTATAATAGGAATTAGGAATTTTGTGCCCACGTCGCTGTTGCTTGTCGGGCCTTGGGCGTGTCGAGCCATCGCCAGTCGGGGATCGCCACGTCGTCCACTGTTGGGCGTCACTGCATCGGCCGTCGTGCATCGCTTGTCCCACTATCGCCCGTGCTGTGCCCATGTACTAGGTAGGAGGGTTGTACCTGGCATTGCATGTGGGCTGAAATGCCTTGGCATGGGCCTAGGCACGGCCTTGGACCATGCCTTGTCGGGCCAGGCATGGCTGAACCATGCCTGGCTCGGTTTTTGTTTTACTTGTAAAATTTGTATAAGAAAAATATTATTCAATCTAATATAATTTGACATGTGAGGAGTTAATAAAGAAGATACTTGAGAATTGGGATGAATTGAAATATTTACTATTTTTTTCATAATTTATTAGATTAGTTATTTTTAGTTTTAGGTCATATTTTTTTTATTTGTATTTATTTCATAAAAAAATAAAAAAAAGTTAATTTATTAAAATCATAAAAATATTTAGGATTGATAATGCATTAAAGTATATATTTGATAATTTTAATACATATTATACTGATTATGAGATTTGTTCAAATTGGGGTACTAAACTAAATTGTATTACTTTTCTTAAAATTAATGTATACATGTCATAAATACACAATTTGGGAAAAAAAAGAAGCTTATTGCTATTTGAGTATCATAATGAAGATATCTGTAATTTGCTTATTAGTATGTACTAGATCATGTCTATTGAATTATCATAAATTTTTTATATTGATCATGAGATCCATTCAAATTGGGCAAATTAATGTTTCATCTCTTAATTTTTTCAAAAATTGGGAGAGAAGGAAAAGAGAGGAGATGAAGAAAAGAAAACTTATTTTCATTAATTTCTAAAAATTGAAAATTAAATATACACACGCACACACTTGTTTGGTTGTGGCAGCTTATATGTTGGATCCTCATATGCATAATAAGAAAGAAATAAATAAAAAATAAATTTAGGATAACTTATATGTTGGGTGCTCACATATATAATAAGAAAAAAAAATAAATAAAAAATAAATACACAACTTGGAAAAACAAAAAGTCTATGGTTATTTGAGCATTATAGTGAATATATTTGCAATTTAATTATTTATAGTTGTGTAGACTATGACTATCAAATTGTTATAGATTTTCTCTTGTGTGGAGTAACTAGAGGTATCAAATGGGGCGTGCTGTACTGATACGACCTATTTTTGCTAGGCACGATTGTGCCATTATATCGTGTTGGACACACCACGGTATAATTTATGTGCTATTCTAGGCATGATATGGGAAAAATATGGTTGATCCAGCACGGTATGGTGGCATGACCAAGTGAATGGCCATGCCGGACCATGCTAGACATTCCCTACAAAACCCATTATGTAAAAATGCAATGAGTGGCCGGCTTACATGGCCGGCCAATTGCAATTGCTCATGTAAGCAATATCTGGCTTAAGTGGCCAGTCTTTTTTTAAAATAAAAACTACCCTGTGGTGGTTACCCGATGAAATTTGACTCGTGAACCTTAGTTGGTCTAGGGTCCCCGGGCGACCATGTTAGTGGACAGTACTATCGAGCCTGGCATCATGGGTCGTTCCTAGCCGACACAATGAATCCCAGAAGTCAAGCAAAGGAAGGAAGCAAATTGAACATGAAAATGGCAGGAGTAAAGAGAAGAATGGAAAAGCAAAAAATAACAGAACCTGGAGGGCAATATAGCAACACATGGGTTAATTTAGATGGGATAATGCTTGGAAGTTTGTATTAGTTGCTTGGGAAAATTGTATATGGCAAATCACTCAAGCGATGTCCATAATAAAAGTAAAGGGTAGGAAGAAATAGGTTAGGTAGGGGTGGAAGGGAGGTAAACATAGAATGTTTGTTTCCTTGTTTTTTCGTTCGCAGGTAATATTACAGGAACTGGGCAAAAATAGAGAGAAGCAGAGTGGATGGAAAGGATTCGGGGATGACGCGTAAGCAAGGCATGGATATAGGTTAAGAAGGGCAGCAGATACGGACCGAGGACAATCACATGGGTTTCAGCTAGGAAGGGCCGAAGCAGGCTACCGAGCGGTCAACAAAGGCATGAGAAGGCTTACCCAGATTGGAAAACAACTAGCCAAGGAGATTCTACTAAGGCTAGGCAAAAGAAGACTAGAGAAGGAAGGACAAATTTTAAGCAAAATTGCATCAAATTAGCATCAATTATAATCAAGGATAGGAAATAAATAAAAACATAAAAGAAGTATCTGAAAAAGAGTGTAAAAGAAGCTTACGAGCTTAAGAGTTATTTGTTTTTAGGGAATGGATTAAAAAGGGTGTAAGGGGGTCACGGGTAGATGTAGGTTGTAATCAATTGTATTCCTCCGCCTAAAGAGAGGGCTAATAATAATAAAACAAATTTAAAAAAAAAGATAGATTATTTGATATAAAGATATATAGATAAATAAATAGATACATAGATAGAGAAATAGATACCTAGATAGTTGAGAGATAGATCGACAGATATATAATATATAGACAAACAGACTGATAGATAGATATATATACAGATTTAAAGACAGAAAGATAGTCATATTATTTGAGAGATAGAAATATTGCTAGATAGATTAAAAAACATATTGATATACAGATTGATAGGCATATTGAATGATTGATTGAGTGAATAAAGAAAGAAATAAAGATAGATAGATAGATAAATAGATATAAATATAGATAAAGAGATAGATAGCTAGATAGCTAGATAAAAAGATAGATTTATAGATAGATAGATTGATTGATTGGTAGATATATAGATTGACATATAAAAAGATAGATACATAGACATAATGGTAAAAAGATATATAGATAGATTGATTGATTAATTGATAGACAGAAAGGTAGATCGATAGATAGATAGATAGATTGATTAACAGATAGATATAGTTACATAGATAGATAGACATATAGATGTAGAGATATAAACAAAGATATATGGACAAATATATAGATAGATAGATAGTTAAACAAATTGACAGAAAGATAGACTAATAAGAAGATTGACCGATAGATATACAGAGTGACAAATCGATAGGCAGACAGATTTACAAAAAGGAAGAAAGAAAGTTAAATAGAGATATAGATATATATTCAGAAAGATTGATTTATTGATAGTAAGAGATATAGATAGATAAATAGATATATATACAAATGGATAGATAGATTGATTGATAAATTGATAGTCAGAAAGATTGATAGATTGATATATAGTTTTATAGACTTATAGATAAATAGATAGATAGATAGAAAGATATATTGATAGAGATATACACAAATAGATAAATAGAAAGATAAATAGATAGATAGATAGGTAGAATAGAAAGATAGATAGACAGACATATAGATAGACTAAAAGATATACAAATAAATATATAGAAATATTGATAGATAGATAGATAGATAGTCAAAAAATATACATATAGATAGAAATATAGAAAAATAGATAGATAGATTGATTGATATATAGATATATAGATGGATAGATATATTGACATATAGAAAGGCAATTAGATAGACAGATTTATAGATATATAGAAAAATAGATAGTTATATAGATAGATAGATATGTAGATAGATAGAGAGATAGATAGACAGATATATATACACACACACACACACACACACACACACATATATATATATAGACAAAAAAATATAGATAAAAAATGATAGATAGATATATAGAAAGCATATAGATTGATATAAAAATATATAGATAGATAGATAGATAGACTAATATATAGGTAGTTAGAAAGAAAAATATATAGAGATATAAAGAGATAGATAGATAGATTGATTGATAAACAAATAGATATACAGATAGATATAAAGATTTATAGAAAGATTTATAGAAAGAATGAAAGATAGATTTATAGAAATATTGATAGGGTGATTGAAAGAGTGATAGAATGTTTGATTGATTGACAGAAAGACAGAAAGACAGATAAATTAAAATATTATTAGAAAGATAGATAAATGGATGGATGGATAGATAGATAGTCAATTAGATAAACATATATATATATATATAGATATATATATAATAGACAGATAGATAGATAGATAGAGAGAAAGATAGATAGATAGATATATTGATAGATAGATAGATTGATAAATAGATAAATAGAATTAGAGATAGATAGATAGTCATATTAATATAAATATAGTTAGACAGATAAACAAAATAGATAGATATACTGATAGAAAGATTGATATATAGATAGATAGTTAGATAAATAGATAAATAGATAGGCAATTAAATAGATAGACAGATAGATAGATAGATATGTAGCTAGAAAGATAATAGATAAATAGATAGATAAATATATATATATATATATATAGACATATAGATAAATAGATCATTAGATAAATAAATATAAAGATAGATAAAAAAGATAGATATATAGATAGATAGATATACAGATATATAGATAAATTGATAAATAAACAAATATATAGGTATATAGAAATAAAAATACATAGAAATATAAATAGATAGATTTATAAATAAATAGATTGACAAAGAGATAGAAAGATTGATAGATAGATAGATAGATAGATTGATAGACATAATGATAAACTAATTGAAATCAGATAGTTTATTTGATTGATAGACAAATAGATAAATTGATTGATAGATAGATTTACAGATTTTTAGACATATTGTTAGATGGATTGATAGACAGATAGATAAAGAAATAGATAGACTTATATTAGATAGAATGATAGAAAGATAGATATAAAGATAAATAGATATATAAATTGATAGTCAGATAGATAGATTGATTGATAGATCGATCTATACATAGATAGATAGATAGAGTGATAAACAGATAGATAGAAAGATAGATAGACAAATAGATAGACACATAGATAGATAGATAGATAGAAATATTTATAGATACATAGATAAAAAAATGATAGATATACAAGTAGATAGACAAATAGATAGATAGATAAATAGATAGATAGATATATAGATATTTAAATTGATAGAAAGATAGATAGATAGATAAACATATAGATAGATAATTAGATATATAAATATATAGATATATTTTTAGATAGATAGATAGAAAAATTGATAGGCAGATTGATGTATAGATTGACTGATAGATTGATAGAAAGATAGATTGATAAACAAATTGACATACAAATTAATACAAGGATAAATAGAAATATTGATAGAAAGATATATAAAATGGTAGATAGATAGATAGATAGACAAATATTTAGTTAGATATATAGATATAAATTAGATTATTAGACAAATAGATAGAAGATTATTAGTTAGATATATTGAGAAATAGATATATATATATATATATATATATATATATATATAAACAATAGATAGAATGATTGGTAGACAAATAGATTGAGAAATATAAAGACATATTGATAGACAGATATATAGATAAATTGATAGATAGATTTATATACAAATAAATAGAAAGATTCATAGGCTGACTGATATAAATAATGATAAACAAATAAATAGATTGATAATTAGATAGATTGATAGATAGATTTATAGAAAAATATTTTGATTGATTGAAACATAGATAAAAAGATAGATAAATTGATAAATAGATAAATGAAATAGATAGATCAAGAGATTATTAGTTAGATAGAATGAAATATAGATAGATAATAAAGAGACACATATACAGATTGATAGATTATTTGATAGATAGATAGTTAGATAGATAGAAAGATAGGTAGATAGACAAATAAATAGATAGATATATAGCTAGATAGATAGATAGATAGACAAATTGATATATTGATAGATAGATAGAAATATTGATAGATATATAGATAGATAGAAAGATAAATAAATAGACAGATGGATAGATAGAAAAATAGATAGATAGATATATATATATATATATATATATAAATAGATAGATAGATAGATATATAGACAGATATATCGACATATAGATAGATAGATAGATAGACATATAAATAGACAAATAGATAGATAAATAAATAGATAGATAGAAAGTTAGATAGATATAGATAGATAAATAGACAAATAGATATATAGATTGATAGATAGATAAATAGATAGAAATATTATTAGATACATAGATAGATAGACAGATAGATATATAGATAGATATATAGTTATAGAAAAAATTAGATAAATAGATAAATAGTAAGATATATAGATAGACAGACTAATAGACATATAGAAATATTGACAGATAGATAGACAGAAAGATAGATAGATAGATCGACATTTACATAGATAGATAGATAGATATACAGAAAGATATATAGATAGATAGATAGATTGATTGATTGATATAAAGATAGATTGACAAATATATAGATAATTAGATA
>JAREIK010003766.1:28345-75845 GCA_029783825.1 Sapria himalayana | reverse complement strand
CATAGCTAAACTGTTAATCTATAAATTTTAGCGACGGATATAGTCCCTCCCTAAATAAATTTAGTGACTGAAAATCCATCGCTAATTTTAATATTTCTCTAACTAAATTAGCTAGTGAAAATTCACTAGCTAAATTAGCAAGGGATTTTTCCCTTGCTAATTTAGCAAGGGAATTTTCCCTAGCTATTTTAATTTTAAAATTAATTTCAGAATTTAAATTAATTTAAAATTTTTTAATTAAATAATTTACTATTTTTATAACAATTTGAATAAAAATTGAAACTATAAATAATTTATAATAAACAAAAAATAAAATTATTTAATATCTTATTCTAATTTAATATTTTACATAATTGAAACAAAAAAATAACAAACTTTTATTTCATCTTATTCATTAATGTATCTGCCGACCATCCATAAACTATAATATATCCATTCATTGACGTTGCTTTCTTACCCCCTGCTCCTCTGATCATTATTTTTCTACTACAACAAAGTTGTCACAGACACGACATGTAATGTCTAGTGAAAAATCCTATCACTTATAAAAGCTTTGTATGATGAACAATGTGGTATCATTTTTGTCAAAAATTTAAACCACACCGTCAAATTAAAAAAAAGTTATGTTTTGATACATATATAATCTTGCAGTATATATGTAAATTTATACTAACATTTCACTCGTACATATATTACTATAGTATTTATACATAAAAATAATAGTATTATGTGTACATATAAACTGACTACAAATATACTCAGTATATATGTACATAAAATACTACAGTATTATATGTACATATTTACTGACTTTATTCGTACGTATATACCTCATTTCGTGTTGTTGCTACTGATCTCGCTGCAGCTACTGTCACTGTTGCCATTGCCACTATCACTGCCCATACCACTACTGTTATTGTCGTTGCCACTGCTACCTCTACTATTATCATTGTCGCCGATGCCAACGTTGCCACCATCACTGCTGCCGCCACTGCCACCACTGACGGTGGAACCATTGCATGCTGTAGCTGCCAATGCTGCAGCTACTTCTTCTATCATCGCTCCTACCCCTGCCTCTTTTGCCGCTGCTTCCGGTGGTACCGCTGCTTCTGGTGCAACCACTGCTACCGCCACTACTACCACTGTCGCCGCTGCTTTCTGCGCAGCCACTACTATCGCCACTACCACCGCTGCTTCCTGTGCAACTACTACTGTAGCCACTACCGCTGCCTCCAATGCTACTGCTTCCACCACTGCCGCTCTCGCCGCTCCTACCACTCTCGCCGATACTACCGCCACTACAGCCCCTGCTATTGCCGCCACCACCACTACCACTGCTTCCATTGCCACCGCTACCGCCGATGTCACTTTACTGATGCATGTAAATTTCATCAAGATGGAGATGAATATGGAAATACATATAACAATATGAATTAATATAGAAGGACATGGAACATGAAAATTCTCAATTACAAATTTTGGGGTTCGTATATCATTAGTAACTATTGAAGTGAATCACATACTCATGAGTTAATGTACTACAACTGCTATCATAGGTTAGTTCAGATGGTAAGGGTGAGCAACGAGCTCCAGGAATACAATATATTCATGAGATCATAGGTTTTAATATTACCTTTGAATTGAGGGAAATGTATCAGCTCATACTTACCTTGGATTAGTCGAGGTGCATGCAAATTGACTCGAACATTCATGGGTCACAAAAGAAACATACTAGAGCTAACTCTGCCCTACCTGATTTTGAACCCAAACCCACAGTCTACTCGTCGAGATGGTACCCCCATTTACATAAGGTTCTGCAATAGCAGCAGTACAATGCACTGCACATAACATAGATATTACAAACTCTGCCTCTAACTACTTCACTTTAATTGGTGCATTTTACCCTCTTCAGTGCCATCACCCAATTGACCAAATTCACTATTACCTAATCAAATATCTGAACATATAAGAGCCTAAATATTTTCAAAGTTATGAACGAGAACACTTGAACATAATAAGAACAAAATAGAAAAGGGGGTATTTGTTTGACTATTATGAGGGAGAAATGAAACAAGTATAAACTACAAATTTGTCCAATTATTGTCCAATTAATTTTTGATTTTGTAGAACTGCCCATCAATATCCTAAAATATCATATACAATCCTATGGGATACAATGAGAAAATAGAAAACATATGTTATCATGTATACATTTCAATTTCCATAAAATAACATGTATACAAGTAGAAGTATACCACTTGCTTCAAGCTCCAAATAATTATTTATATTAAATATTTAAGTTTGACAAAAATGAAATGATTCATTATTATTCAACATTTCAAATTGATATCACATATGAAACATAACAGGGCCCAAACATCACTATTTACTTCAACCTAGAGTGTTGTATATTGTTTGTTTTGATAATCTATTTGTACAACCAAATATTTCTGTCTTAATATTTTCATGTAAATGCAAGAAAGGAAATATTAAAAGGTTGGGAATACAGGAGTAGCATAATAAAGAAGGTCTCGTTGTCCAGTCATGGTCGAAGAAATTTTTGAAGCAGAGCCTAACCCGTCCGATGATTCAACCCTCTATGGTTAATTGAACCGAGAAAATTTTAACATAATATGTTTTTATTTTATTTTTTCGGGTTAATATTTTCATCATCTGGAACTGTTCATCTTCTCTCTCTCTCTCTCTGCGCAATTTACCACGACTATTTTTGCACTGCACATATTGTAAGACTTCTGATTTGGTTTAATCTGTAACGCATAAGCATTTTTTGCCGGATGTAGCTTGTTGTACTGAGCAACTAGTGAACCACATTATTTCGTGCATTTCTTTTGTGGTTTCTGTTCTATTTTTTATTCTCTCACGCTTGGATTGTGGATTGAATATAAATCGTTTGTCATTTTTGTTGTTCTTTCTTCTTCTGTATCTTAAAATCATAACTATATAAGCACAATTATCCAACATAGAGTACCATTAACCAGCAACATACAGCAACAATCATTGATTATTACCCAACACCATCAATGACTAGCATTATTTGGTACTATCAACAATGACAATGCTTGATTCATCATTATTATGGCCAAAAACTGGTAAGAGTTTCGGTTATAACCATGGAGAGAAGGAGAAAAAGAAAAATAAATATATTTTTTCATTATTTTTAAAATATATATATATATATATATATATATATATATAGTTGTGATAACTCACATGTCATGTGCTCTTATACAACATATAAATCTAACAAGAAAAAAAATAAATAAAAAAATATGCTTACACATTAAATTAAACCTCAAACACAACCACTCTAAGCTAGCATGTATATGTCACAAATTCTCAACTCGAAAAAGAGAAATAAACCTTATTGTTTGAGCACATTCATGAAATATCTATAATTTTTTCATTGATATCTATGTATATAATTACTTTCAAATTATCCTAGTTTTTCTCTCATTAAAGTACAATCAATCTAAATATATTTCATTTAGTCATTGAATATCAAATAAGCATCAATATCAAGTTGTCTAATTATTATAATAAAGCATTATATACATCTAAATTAGTAAACATAACTCTTCCAAAAAAATGTTTGATCCATTGGATCTCATAAGCAATCAATGTCATAAATACATACTCTGTATCTACATTAAATCTAAAAATTATGATATACCACTTACTTTTCTAAGAAATAAAATTTGTATAAAAAATATAAAATTATATAATAGATATTTTCTTTTTAATCATTTGAGTTCAACTAGAATTTGTGTAAACCTCTATCTGACTATATCACTCATCTCTGAATGATATCTAATGTTCTAGAATTCTCTTTACAAACATGAAAATATAAGAACTATACACATATTAGTATGTCTATGAGAATCTGAGTATTACTATCTAATCATTATCAGGTAGTTCAACTTTCATACAATTATACTATGTTTAATAGAATCAACTGAGAAACAAGTAATTCTCCTCAACTTATATTCAATCATTTCAAATATTCATGAAATATTTAAAGAAGAAATTTCACTCTGATTCAATCATATCAAATTCTTTATTTAAAGCAATTTTCCTCAAAAGAAGAAATTATATCTCAATACTCATGAAATATCTAAAATATCTCAAATTCTTTATTTAGAACTCAACTTATATGAACCATTTCAATTTCAATATACCCCAGATGATAATTATCTATAATCAAAATATCAACATACATTAATAACTCCACATCTTATCCTCTTGATTTATTTTGATAGAAATAAGAATAACCTAACACAAATCTCATAAAATAAAAAGTAATGAATGCTAAAGAGAATATATTAGACTATACCCTATAAAATTATTTGAATCAAAAAATAACCTTTCTAGTCTACCAATCATGTATATGCTCCATAAAATTGTGAATTCTGACGAATGATGTATAAGCACCTCTTCCTTAAAATCATTATGAATAAATATATTCATCATATTTAACTGATATACAATCTACATAAAACATATAATAATAAAAAATAATAATCTAATAGCAATCACCTTAGTCACAAAAAATGTATCCAAATAATCATTCTATTTTTTTGTATATCTCTTAGCTATCAACTTAACATTAAGTCAATCAACCTTCAATTCAATTCTAGTCATCAATAAAAATGCTCAATTGCATTCTATTGCAATCTTACCTAAAAATTTCAAAATAAAATCATCAGTATAATTAGATTTCATTGCATTAAGTTCAACCAACATAATACATCAACTTTAATGACTAATAATCTAGAAAAAAAATTTCAAGGATCATGTATTTATTAAGAAAGGACAAAAATTAAAATATATAATATCAAAATAAAAATAAGAAAATATAAGTAATACTAAGTGCCTAACAGAACATATCTTTGGCTTTTTCTATAGTATAATAGGAAGGTCCAATTCACTATTTCCAATTAAATCATCTAATATGGGCAAGTTTAATATGAGAAAGGTTATTGATATATCTATCATGTACATACCTTTAGGTCGAGATCATCAAGTTTTCCAAAATTTCTCATTTTTTTCTTCAATAGGACACTCATACTATGCTCCTTTTCCTAGCAGAAAGCATCATAATTAATTTCTAAGATAGAAGTTAAAATAGTTGTTACACTACAATGAAATAATTATATCACAATAGAACACTCATACTATGCTCCTTTTCCTACCTGAAAGAAAAGCATCACCACTCTCTTCAAAATTAATTTTGGTATTAATATCAGTCTCAAAGATAGAATTAAAAATAATTGTTACAATGTAATGAAATAATCTTATCAGAGTCCAAATAGCACTAAGATAGAGTCATTGAAAATTAATTTATCATTAAAGAATATTATATTCACACTCATAATAATCTTTATGGCCTCTAATAAGTAACATATATATCTTTTCTAAGTATTATAGTACTTAACAAAAGTAGACTTTATAACACAAATAGTCATCTTCTCACTATCTAAAAAAAATCTTAAATAAAATAAATACACTCAAAAATCTTAAGAAAAAAATAAAAAAACATTCATAAATATAAAAATTAATATTAGCTACAATCTAAGAATACTAAAAACAACATCCAATTGAATAAGAATTTATTTGTTGATACCACTTCTTTTTAAAAATAACTAAGAACACTCATATGTAATAGAAATGCCTTAATTATCACAATTAAATATTAGTTCTTTCTTTCAGCTTTCTAATTCATTGCATAAGTGCTAGCACATGATATCTAATTGACACCACTTCATCGCATGTTGATGTTCCCTATTAGTCCTTTACTTTAAAGATCAAATGTGTAATATCCAAATTTACTCTACTAAGATGCATACCTAATAAAATATTTCATTTATATAACCATTACATATTATGTATTATTAAATCTAATTAGAATCACATTTGATGACTATCCACACTCTCATTATACCATTTATAATTATTATTAAAATTTTACAAATATTAACTTATATTCTATTATACAATTCACAAATTCTAGAGAGATATGCAAATTAAAACCCTCTAATTTTTCTTCTACTCTTACAACAACATTAAAACATCCACTAATAATTTATAGTTCAGACAGAGAGGACATTAGGTGGAATGTTCAAAAAATCAAAACCTACTGAAAGAGATAATATTTGGTCTATATTAAAGATCATTATCATACTCATTTTTTGTACCATAAACTAATTTTTATGGTTAGCATTAGCAATAACAACCTCAAAATTTAGTTTATGTTTTTACTTGTCTAATTCATTCAGATATTTAGGTTCACTAAGGAAGACAAACGACACTAGCACAATATACATTTAAAATAAGTTTCAAATGGCACTATTGAGATGAATGAGTGGTGAAATACTTTATTTATCTAATCATTACATATTCCATAGCATTATATCAAGTCAAAATCACATAATGTGACTATCCTCTCTCTAATTATACAAAGTGAATTAATTATCAAAAAACATTCAAATATACTAACTCACATCCTACTACATAAGCTACAAAATCTAGAGAAGAATGTAGATTAACACTCTTCCTCACTAATTATTCTTTCATTCTTAGTAAAACATTAAAATCTTCACTAATAATTTATGGCCTAAACAAAGAAAACTGAGTTATTGCAACCTATAACTTGCTTTAGGATTACCTCTTGTTCTTTTCATACGCCACCATTAAATTAGTTGGAAAATAGGATGTTTAAAAAATCAAAAACCACTCAAGGAGATAATATTTGGTTCATGTTTATGACCATTATTATGATACTCATTTTTTGTCCTATAAGCTAAATTTTATGGTTAGCATTAGCAACTACAATCTCAAAATTCAATTTATGTTTTAACTTTTATAATTCATCCAAACACATAGGTTCAATAAGAGAAACAAATGACAATGACACACCATACATTTTCCATAAAGACAAATGACACTGACATTAACACATAGTGTTCTTTTCATACGTCGCACATAATGTTCTAATCATCTTAATATTTTCATGTTACAATCAAACTACGTTTTTATTTTCCATAAAATTTATAATCATAAACAAAATTTCAAATCTTGTTTTTAAATCAATTACTATATATATCTAGTAATATAGGAATGTCGGATAGACACCCCGAGATATCTTTACCAATCGCTATATTCTTAATGTTATGGAAAAGTCTTATTTACTCTAATCCCAAGGAACCTATATAAGTCGAGGAAAAATATGAGATGAATCTGAGAAAGAATGATAAGAGATGATAAAGAAATAATATATATCTAATATAACTATTAATAAAAATAATAAAATTTCTCAAACTATCATGTATAATCATCCTACAAAAACCCTAAATATCTTACTGAATCAGATGACATATATCTCTCCTAACATTCTCATATTGTGAATGATAAGAAATTGTAGTATATTTTTCTCATTGATATACCTCATAATCAATTAATATTATTTACTTGATGTGATGTCACTTTTTCTTATTGATAGTAGAGGCATCAATATACCCCATGGTCCATCTCATCATTCTAACAAAACTCATATACAAAAAAATACATGACAAAAAAAGAACAACATTGGCATTGTCATGCCCCATGGTCAATACAACAATGTCACTGTCTAAAAGCCTAAAACAATATTAAAGACTTAAGACTAAACAAAAACGAATGTGATCACTTAAAACATGAGTATTGACTCCTACTACATGTATAACCCAAGAATTTTGAGTAAGATGGTAGGAAAAACTGATCATAAATATGTGTTGTAGTTTTATTCAGCTATTATATTTAATGTTATATTATTTGATGAGATAGGCTACCCATTTATTTTTTCTTGTTAAATAAAAGATATGCATCAAAGTAATTACCAAAGACACTAATTAAAACAAGGGTCAATCTTTAAGCTATCATTGATATTTTTGTTAGATCTTCTAATATAAAAGAATAATTAAAAAATTTAAATATCCAACAATTATAAAACTATAGTGATAAAAATGACTACTTATTCAGATTTGAGTTAATCATATTTATTCAGAATCAAGTTGATCATATTTTCTAATTAACCAATTATTTATTGACAATAAAAAACATATCAATATTTTTAGATACAAGTATAAATGAACCATAAGATAATACTTGAAATTATATGTAAACTTTTTTTGATCACATACTTTCTTAAAAAAATATACTTTTCTGCTTTCATCTTATTATATTTTACTATGAAGATTAACAAGCCAAGTATATACCTTCCATTTAAATCTTTAAAGATTATACAAAGAACTTAAATGTAAATTATCATTGCATTAAAAATATATATATGATAATTAATCCTTATTGCTGATAGTCCTACCACCAATCAATCTTGAGATATATAACAAAAACTCTAATTGAGTTATAATTTTTATTTTTTTTCAAGTCTTGTATTTTAGATATTTATGCATTAGTTTATATAAAAATGTTAGATTATCATATTAATTTTATTTAATTTCAAATATGTTTTTACATTTAAGCTTGTATTTAATATTAGTGAAATGTTTTGTATAAAAACACTCCATATATTTTTTTGTATCATGTATTCACATTTTAGATTAATAAATTGTATGGGACATTCCTGTTCAATAATTCAACATGAACAAAATTTTCAACCTCCGGATTGTTTTGCTAGCTAACAAAAAAAATGAACCATTTGTAGAAATATCTGAATAAAGAAAAAGAAAGCAAACCCAATGTAAAAAGTGACCCATCAGAAGCCATAGCTACAGTATGCTCTTTGCCACATGATATATCCAACCACCGAGCATTGTCACCAGCTGGGAATTCAAAAAGCTTTGGACGAAGTGGTTTTGGTATTTGTAATTGACAGTCTTTTCCATTTCTTCCTGTTTGCCAACTTTGATTATACCCCCATACATAAATCACAATCTTTATTGCTGAAACCATGGGCATTGCAGGATTGCCTAAAATATCATTCATGCCCTTCATACTATTCTACCGCTGACCATCATCAGTTGAAAAGATTGTAAGATAGAAAATGACCATGACCATAACAACATTGAGTGAATTATAAATAACAGGAAAAATTTAGCTTGATTTTGATTATTTTGCAGAATCATTTAAATAATTAACTGAAAATAAACCAAATAAAATCTACCAAAAATTAAATTTTTTATAAATAGATAACTTTAATCATAATCTAAGAGGGAATAGTCAGGATGACTAGTAAAAAAATTAGTCATCAGAACTAAATCAATCAACTATTCTTGAACTGATTACAAACTTCTACAATATCATTTAACATTCAAAGTTTAAATGAAACCAATCATGACATAGAATTAATAGATTCTATACAAAGAATATGGAATAACAAGTTTTTCAGTTGGGACAAAATAAGATCCAATGAAAATCATAGTTCAAAAACAATCATATACAGATACGATTTAAAAAATTGTGCAGATTGTGAAACTATGGGGTAAATATAACCCAATGAAAACTAAAATTGATAATGAAATTTATGGAATAAAATGATTTTAAACGTCAAAAGAATGCTAAGCTTTACCTTGAGTGTAAGATTTGGTGAACTTGAATAGTAAAAATGAACCTTTAGACTTGAATGCTAAAAACAAAGCTTTAGACTTAAATACTTAAAACGAACATTACGGCTTGAATACTAAAATGAACCTTTCAATTTGAATACTCAAAATAAATAACAAAGTAGGCGAACGAACTGAATTTTATAAGTAGCGACTTGAGCAGAGAAGCTTGTTCAATCAAAGAAATTGGTAACTAAAGATTCATCATTGAAATGAGTCATTCACATCCAATGATATGAAATCGATTTAGAAGATGATCGAGTGAACTATGTTGTTAAGAGATGAGTCATTAATAAGTTTGTGTTATTTTAAAAATTCACCAATGTTTTTATTTTAATGTGAAATTATATTTTAGGGTATCCCCTAAAATATTTAAAAAACTTATACTGATCTTTTAATAATAAAAAAAAGACACCAAACATAATAAAATATAAAATCTAGACACTTGGATTCATAGTCATAAACTACCCTCACCCCTCTCCACTACCCCTCACCCTTGCCCCTCGCCTTTGCCCCTCTTCCTAGCCTCTTGCCCCTCTCCAAGAACTCCACGACGGAGCTCAACGGAGCTCCACCATGGATCTCGGTGGAGTTTGTAGAGAGGGGCGAGGGGAGAGGGGTGAGTGAAGATGGGCAAGGAGAGAGACGTGAGATAAGAGGGGCGAGGGGTGATGGGTGAGGAGCAAGGGGTGACTGTTGAGGGGCAAGGGCGAGGACGAGGAGCAAATGGTAACGGGTGAGGGGGAGGGGAAAGGGCAAGGGCGAGGGGCAGGGGAGTGAACGAGGGTGAGGGGCATGAGAGAGGGGCGAGTGTAGTTTCGGATTTATGAATTCGAGTGCACTGGTTTCGATATTATTTATAGTTCAGTGCTTTTTTTTCAAATGTTAAAATATTAGTTTCATATTTTAAAATAATTATGGGGTAGTACTCCAAAACATAAATCCATTGCTAAATAAAGAATTTTATTAGTAATAGAAAATATGTCGCTAAATTAAAGATTTTATTAGCAATGGAAAATCTGTCGCTAAATCCGTCACTAAATCAAAGATTTTATTAGCAAGAGAAATCCATAGCTAAATCAAAGATTTTATTATCAAGGAAGAATTCATCGCTAAATTAAGGATTTTATTAGTAAGGGAAAATCTATCGCTAAATCAAAATTTTATTTGCAAGGGAAAAACTTTCGCTAAATCCATCATTAAATCATTGATTTTTTAGCAAGGGAAAATCCGTCAATAAATCTGTCGATAAATCATGGATTTTATTAGCAAGGGAATATTCGTCAATAAAACCATCGCTAAATCATTGGATTTTATTAACAAGGAAATATCCGTCATGAAATCCATCGATAAATCAAGGATTTTATTAGCAAGGGAAATTCCGTCGCTAAAAATTTAATTAGCAATAGATATTTCATCACTAAATTCGTCTCTAAATTAAGGGTTTTAATAGCAAGGGATATCTCATCGCTAAATTCATCACTAAAATCTCTGCTTTTCTTGAGTGGAATTTACAAAAATTTTCCGTCGCTAATTGATCGCTAAATCCGTCGCTATATCCTCCTCTTTTCTTTAGTGGAATTTTCAAATAATTTTCCCTCGCTAATCCATCATTAATCCGTTGCTTTTTTTATAAAAAAATCATCAATCCCTTGCTATTCCCTAGCTAATCCCTTGCAATTTAGTTAAGGTTTGATCCCTAGCTAAAATTCCATAGCTAAATTGATATTTTCTTGTAGTGTTATATACTAATTGATTGATTGAAAAATTGATAGATACATAAATATATATACATATATATAAATAGATACAAAGATATATAGGTAAATAGATAAATAGATACATAGATAAACACATTGACAGAAAGATAGACAGCCAAGAAGATTGACCGATAATTATATAGACAGACAAATTGATAGGCAGACAATTTTAGAGAAAAAAAATAGATAGACAGACAAATTATACAGACACATTGATAGATATATAGATAGATAGATTAATAGATTGATAGAAAGATTGATTGATTGATAAACAATTTGATAGAATTATAGATAGATAGATTTATTGAATGAATAAAAGATTGATAGATATATAGATATACAAATAGATAGAAAGATAGATTGATTGATTGATTGACATAGAGATACACAAATAAATAGATAGAAAGATAAATAGACAGATAGATACATAGATAGAAAGATAGATAGATATACATGTAGATAGACCAAAAGATTTACAAATAGAATATACAAATATTGTTAGATATATAGAGAGACAAATTAATATAAATATAGATAGATAGATAGATAGATAGACAAATAGATAGATAGATTGCTATATTGATAGATAGATAAACACACCAATAGACTTATAAACAGATAGATATATAGACAGAATGATAAAAAATAGATAGATAGATATATAAATAGATAGACAAATATAATAGATTGATAGATTGATTGACAAATAGATATACAGATAGATAGATATATATATATATATATTGACATATAGATATGCAATTAGATAGATAGATAAATAGATAGAGAAATAGCTAGATAGATATATAGATATGTAGATAGTAAGATAGATAGACAATTAGATAGATTGATAGATATATATATATATACATATATACCGATAATTAAATAGATACATAGACAAATAGATATATAGATAAATAAAAAGATAGATAGATAAATAGATAGATAGAAAACAGATAGATAAATATAAAAATATATCAATAGATATATAGATAGACAAATATATAGGGAGATAGAAAGAATAATACATAGATGTATAAATAGATTAATTGATAAACAAATATATAGACATATATATATATTAATAAAGATTGATAGAAAGATTGATAAACAGGTTGAAAGATAGATGTATAGACATTTTGATAGACTAATTGAAAGAGAGATAGTGTTTGATAGACAAAAAGATAGATTGATAGGTAGATAGATTGAGATATTATTTGACAAATAGATAGATGGTTTGATAGACATATAGATAGTCAAATAGATCGACATATATATAGAGAGAATTATAGATAGATAAATAAATATATAAATAGAAAGATAGATAGACAGACAGATATATATATATATATATATATATATATATATATATATATAGACAAATATATATATATATATAATATATACACACAAATAGATACACAAATAGATACACAAATATATAGATAGAAAGATAAATTGACAGATAAATAGACAGATAGAAAGATAGATAGATAGATAGATATATAGATAAAAAGATAGATTGACAAAAAGATAAATAGAAATTTAGATAAGTAGATAAACATATTAATATACACATAGATAGACAGGTAAACAAACAAATAGATAGACTGATAGATAGATAGATAGACAGATAGATAGACATACAAATATATTGGCAAATAGATAGAAAATAGATATATCGATAGATATATAAATAGATAGATAGATAAATTGACATATAGATAAGAAATTAGATAGACGAATAGATAGATAGATAGATAGAGAAATATATAGATAGATATGTTGATAGAAAGATAGATAGACAGATATATAGATAAATAGATAGATAGATAGACAGATAGACAGATAGATATATAGATAAACAGGTAGATAAAAAGATATATAGACAAATAGAGAGAGAGAGAGATATATATATATATATATATATATAAAGATAGATAGATATATAAATAAATAGATAGGAAGAGATTGAGATAGAGAGAGATATATATAGATAGATATATAAATAGACATTCAGACAAATAAACAGATAGATAGATAACTAGATAGATAGATCAATCGATAGATATACATATAAATAGGTAGATAGATAGAAAGATAGAAAGATAGATAGATAGATAGAAAAATAGATAGACAGATAGATAGATAGATAAATATAAATATAGATAGATAGATAGATGATAATAAAGATAGATATACAAGTAGATAGATAAATAGATAGACTGATAAATAGATATATAGATATTTAAATTAATACAGAAATAGAAGACAGATAGATAGACATATAGATAGATAATTTGATACATATATACATAGACAGATTTTTAGAAATATTGATAGATAGATTGATAAACAGATTGATAAATATATTGACATAAAAATTAATAGACAGATAAATAGAAAGATTTATAGAAAGATAGATAAATAGGTAGGTAGGTAGATAGATAGATAGATAATAATATAGGTAGTTAGAAAGTTAGATTATTATACAAATAGATAGAATGTTTATTCGATAGATATATTGAGAAACAGATAGAATATATATATATATATATATATATACACACACATAGATAGAATGATTGATAGAGAAATAGATTGACAAATAAAAAGAAAGAAAGATAGACACATAAATAGACAAATTGATAGAGAGATTTATAGACAGATTGGTAGAAAGATTCATAGACCGTGTGATAGAAATAATGATAGACAGATAGAGAGATTAAATAATAGATAGATTGATAAACAGATTGATAGAAAGATAGATAGATCGATAAATAGATAAAAAGATAGATAAATAGATAGAGAGATAAATAGACAGATAGATCAATAGATCATTAGTTAGATATATCGACAAATAGATAGAAAATAGAAAGACATAGATTGATAGATAGATAGATTGATCAATAGATAGTTAGATAGATAGAAAGATAGATAGATAGACAAATTGATATATAGATAGATAGATATAAATATGGACAGATATATAGATAGATAGAAAAATAGTTAAATAGACAGATAGATAGAAAAATTAATAAATAGAAAGAAAGAAAGATAGATATATAGATAGATAGATAGATATATATATATATATATATATAGATAAATAAATAGATAGATAAAAGTTATATAAATATAGATAGATCAATAGACACATAGATATATAGATAGATTAATAGATAAATAGATAGATAGATAGACAGATAAACAGATAGATACATAGATAGATAGACAAACATAAATACATATCTATATTAGATAAATAGATAAACAAATAGATAGATAAGTAGATAGTAAAATACATAGATAGATAGACCAATAGGGATATAGAAATACTTGCACATAGATAGACACAAAGAAAGATAGATAAATAGGCATAGACATATATAGATGGGTATACAAAAAGATAGATAGATAGAATGATACATAACGAGAAAGATAGATAGAATGATACATAAAGATATAGATAGAAAGATACATAAAGAGATAGATAGAGAAACAAATTGATAGATTGATAGATTGATTGATAGATAGATAGATTGATAGAATGATAGATAAATAGATAGAAAGTTTGATTGATTGATTGATTGATATATTGATAGATAGATTGATAGATAGAATGATATATAAATAGATAGAATGATATATAAATAGATAGATAATTGATAGACAGAATGATATATAGATAGACCGGCAGATAAATATATAGATAGATATATTGAAAAATAGATAAATAGATAGACATATAGATAGATAGACAAATAGATAGATAGATAGATAGAAAGAAACACAAATAGATAGATAGATAGATAGTAGATTAATAGTTAGAAAGTCTAATAGATATACAGATAAATAGACAGATAAATAAATAAATAAATAAATAAATAGATAGATAGATAAAAATATAGATGGATAGATAGATAGAGTTAAATATACACAGAAGGATTAAGAAATAAATAGAAATATAGATAGATAGATAGAGAAATAGATATACAATAAATCAACAGAGATATAGACAGATAGATAGATAGATGGATAGATAGATATATATATATATATATATATATAGACAGATAGATATACAGATAGATAGATAAACTGATAGATCAACAGAAAGATTTACAAATAGAAATAAAGATATATAGACATATAGATAGACAAATAGATACACACATAGATATATAGATACATAGACATATAGATAGATATAGAGATAGACAGACAGACAGATAAATAGCAAGATAGATTGATTGAGAGATTGATAGAAAGATAGATTGATTGATATATAGATAGAAAAATAGATATACAAAGTGAAATACAAATACATTGATAGTTAAATAGATAGATTGATTGATGTATAGATAGATAGACAAATAGATAGAAAAATTGATAGAATGATTAATAGATAGATTGATATACAGATTGATACATAATTGGATATACAGATTGATAGATAGTTTGTTTTAATGATTAAAAGATAGATAGCTAATTGATTGATAGACAAATAGATAGATTTATAAATAGATAAAAAGATATATTGAAATATTATTAGATTGATATATAGATAGGTAGATACATAGAGAGATAGATAGATATATAGATAGACATATAGATAGACATATAGATAGACAAATAGATAGACAGATAGATACACAAATAGATAGAAAGTTAGGTTGACAAATAGATAGATAGATAGATAGACTAATAGATAGAAAGAAATAAAGATAGACAAATAGTAGAAAGACAGACAAGTAGATACACGGATAGATTGACACATATATAGATAGATATATATATATATAGGTTGACACATATAATGATAGAAAGAAAGATAGAATGATGGTTTAAAAGATATATAGACTGATATAAATATTGAAAGATAGATAAATAGATAGATAGATAGATAAACAGGTATATAGATAGAAACATAGACAAATAGAACATATATATATATATATATATATAGACAAATTGATACATAAATAGATTGATAGAGATGCAGCCAAATAGACAGAAAAATAGATAGACCAAATGTAGATGGATTGACAGACAGACAAACAGACAGACAGATAGATAGATAGATATGCAAGAATTCAAGTAGTGAGTTAGGAAGACAAATAGGCAGACAGATAAATAAACAAATAGACAGATATACAGTCAGAAAAATTTACAATAGATACACAAATAGAAAAATAGATAGACAGATAGAAATATAAAATAATAGTTAGATTGAAAGAAAGAAAGATAGATATATTGTTAAACTGATAGAAAGATAGATAAATAAATAGACATATAGATAAATAGGTTGTTAGATAAATAGATATAAAGATAGATAGACATACTGACCGATAGATAGATAGATAAACTAATATATAGACATATTGAAAGATAGACATATAGAATGATTGATCAATAGATTCATAGACAGATTGATAAATAAAATGATAGACAGATTGATAGACAAATAGATAAATAGATAGACAAATAAATAGATTAATTGAAAGAAAAATAGATTGATATATAGATAGATATATGGACAAATAGATTAACAAATAGATTGTCAGATTATTAGGCATATAGATAAATATATTATTAGATAGATTGATTGATAAATGGATAGACAAAGAGATAGACATAGATAGATAGATAGATTGATTGTTAGATAGACTAAAATATAAAGAAATAGATAGATAGATAGATAGATAGATAGAAAGACTGATAAATATATTGATAGATATAGAGACATATTGATAGAAAGAATGATAGACATATCAAAATATAAAATTGATATAAAGATAGATAGATAGGTAGGTAGATAGATTATTAGATTGATAGAAAGATAGATATATTAATAGATAGATAAATAGACAGAAATCCAAATAGATAGATAGAAAGATAAATAGATAGTTAGATAGACAAATATATATACACTAATAGAAAGATAGAAAAATAGTCATATATATATATATATATATATATATATATATATATAGAAAGATAGATAAATAGATAAATAGGTAGGATGATAGATAGATAGATAGATAGAAAGATATATCAATAGATAGGTAGATACATCGATAGATATATAGATAGATAGAATGTCATATAAATAGACTGATAGATATACATATTTATAGACAAATAGATAGATAGATGGATAAGAAAATATATAGATATAAAGATATACATAAAGATAGATAGATAGATAACTAGATATATAGTTAGATACATAAATTAATAGATAGATAGATAGATAGATAGATAGAAACATTGTAAGATAGATTGGTATATATACAAATAGATAGACATATAAATAGATTGATAGACATATACATAGATTGATTGATTGATTGATTGAATAACTGATTAACATGTAGAATGTTTGATAGAAAAATAGATTGATATATAGATAGATAGACAAATAGATAGACTATTATATAGAAAGAAAGATAGATAGATACTTAGACATAGAAATAGCAAGATTTATTATTAGATAGATAGACAAATAAAAAAACAAGTTGATAGATAGATAGATAGACTAACTGATTAACAGGTAGAATGTTTGACAGAAAAATAAATAGATAGATAGATAGATAGACAAATAGATAGACTAATATATAGAAAGATAGATAGATAGATAGATAAATAGTTAGACATAAACATAGATAAATTTATTATTAGATAGATAGACAAATAGATAGATAGATAGATAGATAGATTTATATATAGACAAATAGTCAGATAGTTACATAGATATATAGAAATATAGATAGAAAGATTTATAGAAAGGCATATAGATAAAAATATAGATAGATATATAGACAGATAGATATACAAATAGATATATAGATAGATAGATTTATAGATTGAAAGATAAATAGATAGATAGGCAAATAAATAAATAGAAAGATCGACAAATTGATATTTAGATAGATAGATAGACAGATATATAGATATATAGATACATAAATAGATAGATAGGTAGGCATATAGAAAAAAAATAGATATGCAGATCGATAGATCGAAAGTAATATAAATAGATATAAAGATAGATTGATTGATAGATAGATACATAAACAGATAGACATGCACATACATAGACACATATATAGATAGATAAATAGATATATAAATTGATAGATAGATAGGATACATACAAATATAGATAGATACACAAATGCATCGATAGACAGATTGATAGATTGATTGATAGAAAGATAGATAGACAGTTAGAAAAATAGATTGATAGACATAAGGTTAGATAGATTTCTAGATTGAATGAGTAACACATTGATTGATAAATTGAAAGACTTATAGATAGAATGATTGATAGACAGATCGATAGATACATAAATATATAGATAGATTAATAGATAGATAGATATATAGATAAACAGATAGACATATAGATTTATAGATCAATAGATAGATAGATTTATTGATTTATTGGTTGCTAGTTAGATAGATAGACAAATAGACAGATAGATATACAAATAGATAGACAAATAAATAGATAGATAGATACACATATCGATAACCTGATAGATTGACTTATAGATTAATAAATGTATAGAAAGATAGATATATTGATAGATAAATAGAACGACACATAGTTAGTCACATAGATAGACACATATGTATGCACATAGATAAACATATTTAAAGATAGATAGATAGATAGACCTATAGATAGATAGATAGATAGATAGATTTACATATAGATAGATATGTAGATAGATAAATAGATATATATAGATAGATAGATATAGATAGATAGATATAGATAGATAGAAATATAGACAGACATACAGATAGATATATAGATATATAGATAGATAAACAGATGGATAGAAAGATAAGTAGATAAATAGTTAGACAGACAAGTAAATAGATAGATAGACAGACGAACATATCGATAGATAGACAGATTAATTGATTGATTGATTGATATATTGATAGATAGAAAGATAGATAGATTTACAGACTAAAAGACTGATAAATAGATAGATAGACAGATACATATAAAGACAGATATATATACAGATTAATAGATATATAGAAATTTAGAAAGATAGATAGTTAGCTTGACAAATAGATATATATTTTGATAGATTGATTGATAGACAAATAGATAGACATATAGATATATAAATAGATAGATTGATAGATATACACTACAAAAATTGTGTCTAGCTACAACAATTTTTCTAGAAAAATAATCCCTAGCTAATTTGTGAGGGATTAGCTAGGGTATAACAAGAGATGTATGGTTTTAGATTAAATGAAAATTTTGTGATAGATTTGTGACTGATTAAAGATGGATATTTTTGATGGAAACTTTTTCCTTGCTAAAAATGTCATAAATTTTGGCTCAAAGATTGGCACCAAATTTAGTAACAACTTTAGAGATAGATTTTTTCTAGCTAATTAGCTCTAGAAAAAATCACTCGCTTAATAGTTATTTGGAAATTTTTTATATAATTATATATTAATAGTAAGCCATTAGTCCTTAAATTATAAGTATCACAAAATATATTTATTTAGCTAGGCATTCATCCCTAGCTATTTAGCTCGGGATTAATTTTTGTCTTTAATCTATAGTGAATTATTTTCTTTATATATTATTTGTTTTAATATTTTTTAAAATTTTATATATGTAAGGTCTGTCATGGTCTTTGGATAAGCAATCTTTGAAAGACACCTTCTCCTTATATAATTATAAAAATAGGATATTATAATTAAATTATTAAAAAATTATCTAAATACGAATAAAAATTTATATTAATAAAGACTAATATAAGTATTTTTATTTTTAGAAAATTTTAAAAAATAATACAAAACATTATTTAAATTATTTAATTATGATATATAAATATACTTATTAATATATAGATTAAATAATTAATTCTATAATAATAAATATTTTTTAAAATATTTGAAGTAATAAATGAACATACATAAATAATTGTAATAATAAAAACCTAAAATAATTATTTGTATGATAAAAAATTTTACAAAAAAAATGTGAATTAATGAATAAACAAATAAATAATTATGTTTATGATTATATAAATCTTTAAAAATATATAATTTCAAAAAATTTTATTTGAATTTTAAAAAAAATATATATTTTTCAAAAATTTTAAATAAAATCAATTGATATTTAAGTATAAATGAATAGATGTTTTAATTACATCTTAGTGGTGTCAAAAGGGCTGGCCTTTCCCATTTTTTTATGGCCCCTCTAGGCTGGCTTGATGTTCCTGTCATGGCTCGCCTGACACGGTGGTTCGGGCCAGACACTACCTGTGGCTTAGAATCTGCCCAAGTTCGAATGGTTTAGACCAGATTGGTCGGGGTGGATGGGTTGATTTGACTCAGGGTGGGTATTTTTTTAAAAAAAATTAAGATTTCAAGGGGCATGTCGCCACATCACCATCGCCCATTGGGCATGTCAAGTCATTGCCCATTGTGCGTCACCACATCATCCCCCCTGCCATGCCCAAGTTGCAAGCACCCATGCCTTGCTTGGCATAACACATGGGCCAAAATCTCTAGGAATGGCACGACATGATTCATGCAGAGGGTCACCCAACCATGGGCCCGGGCATGACATTGCAGCGTGCCATGTCGGGCTAGGCATGAGTGAATTGTGTCAGACTTTGGGCCATGCCCTGGCCACCTGGCCCATTAAACACATATATTATATCCAAAAACTTTTGATGATTTATAAAAAAAATTTCTCGAGGTGCTTATTAAAAGAATACTTCAAAATTTTTTCATGGTTTCAAAAGAGTTTTAAAAAATATTACTAATGATATTTTTTTTGTCCTAAAAATACTTAAAATTATTATTAGTCCTATAAAAAATTTTGAAGAGCACTACCATTCTGACCATACATTGATTTGAATTCAAGTTTTATTTTTGCACTATAGAAATTTATAAGAGGTAAACCTTTGAGTAAAATATTTAATATTAGCTTTTTATAATACGTTCTTATTAAAATAATAAATATATCTTTTTTTATAATCTTCTCACTTTATGTTATTTTAGGATTTTTATAAATTATAAATTATATCAAATAATATGAATTTTTTAGTCTAAAAATGTATTTCATATTATATTCATAAAAATATATTAAATTATTAAAAATGTATAATCATATATATATATATGTTTATTTATGAAATACTTTTTAATAATTTCATAATATTTTTTTATTTATAAAAGAATACTATAGATTTATCCATAAATTATTAAAAATATGAAATATAATAAATTTTGTAGTGTTATATATTTATACAATTTAATTAAGGTTATATGAAATAATATGCTTTTTTAAAATAAATTAATATGAAAATTTTGCAACAACATTAGAGACGGATTTTCCCTTGGTAATTCGTAGCTAAATTTAATTTTTTTTTACAAACCCAAATATGAAGAGTTACTAATGTTGTGATTTCAAAACTCGACGGCATTTTAGAAATCCAATGTGATTTCAGAAAAACACACCATACAGTGTAGAATAGTCAAGACATAAACCAGAACACCAGCATTTCTTCCTTGGCTGCAGAAATTTATAGCTTTTTCCACATCATCTCCAACATTCACTTCTCCACTCATGTGTATGTATATCAGGGACTTTATTTATACCATGAATCATGATTAATCGCACATGTTTTTTCATCCAAATGGAACCCTCTTCATAATCTCTATACCTTCATCTCGTTGAACCATCTTCGCCTTGGTAAGCATGAACACCGACTTATAGGAGCACCACAAACAAGTTCTCATGTAAAATATTGATGATGAAGAAGGTATTGTTACTTTTTTTTAAATCAATTTTTAGGGTTATAAGGCAAAAAATTTGCAATTCCATATCATATCATGTTATTGATTATTTCAGTCTCACACATGTTCATGTTTTTATCAGCATCCCTATCTCTTGTATCAATCTTCGATCCATTTCACTTGAATTAATCAAGTTGTAGAGCATGCCAGCATATCTTACTATAGCATCAAACTATAAAATATTGACATTTCTGAGCATAGATACATTATTATCGTTGGATATAGCTATATTAGGTTACTTTTATCATCGAGCTCTAGACCTTTTTAGGTTAATCCATTTGTTTTAATTCATGTAGGTACTAGCTCAAGCAATTCGATTTCATCAAAAGGTTCTTGAAGTTTGGATTTATGCTACAACTTAGAAATTTAATCATAACTTAAATGCTACAACTAATAGGGTTCTTATGCACAATGGTTTAAAAATCTACTCAAATTCGGATCTATGGGCTGAGTATATTTGAATGGAACTTACATACCTCAAAAAGCTGATGGTAAGGAATCAATATATTTGGTTAACTTTATATTTTCATTATTATTTTTGATACTGTGTTCTCCTAGACATATTTCCATCACTACGATGAGATTTAGTCTCGATGTTTTATTGAGGGTAAAACTCAGTTGAACCAGTAATATGGTAGAGTGAAATATTGTAAGTTTTATTTTGGATAAGTATTATATTCATATTCTTTGTTACTTTGTTACTGTGTGTTACTTTGATAGGTGGTGAGGGACCAATAATGGGTGACTTGTGGACTCTGAGATGCTTAATTAAGAACATGAAATGCTGTTGTTGTTTGGCGAACAATGTATTTACATTTCAATGTGTTCCAAAGATTTTTATTTATCATCGACTCATCTATTTCTTTCATTTTTTGATGATACATTACTTTCTTCAATGGGGCATTGCCATATAAATTTTGAAAGGAGATTATCAAGGAGCTAATATGCTTCTTAAATCAATGAGTTTTTGGCGCATAATTCTATTTCTAAAAAATTGTTGGCAATGGATGCTGAATGTTAGAGAGAACCATTCATGATGATTTTCTTCACTAACAGACTAACTTATGAAAAAAATGATTCATTTGTGGCTCCATACTAACATTGAAGGACCCATGGTTCTGGCTATGCTCAAAACCTCAATATTCAAATTCAGAATATAAATGGTTTATATGTGGATTTAATGGGTGTGTTTCATATGGAACTTCATAAAGAATATCTGAAAATAAAAGAAACATATCATGAATGCACAAAAGGTGCTGACATATATCTGAAAAACACAATAAATTATAAAAATTTTGGTTTGTGGGGACATGATATAAATTTTTTGGGACATTTGCAGAAATTTATAAGTTTAAAAAGGATGTGAGACATTCTTCTATGTATGTCTTGGAAATTCTGAAACCACCATTGCTTCAAGATATCTGTTGGGATTTAAATGATCTAATTTTATATGTACCTTTTGAAACACATATGCAAACTATAATCATTATGAGATTTAAATGATCTAATATTTAAGAAACTAACAATATTTCTCAATTATTATATAATTTATCATTTTTTTATAAATATTTAATGTTTTATATGAGTACTTTTAAGTAAGTAAGTTATCATAATCATTTTCATATTTTTATATAGAGGATTACAAAACATATTTGTAGTGAGAATTATGTGTGTATATTGTAAGCTATATTTTTTTAGGTGTATTTATTCTTTATGACTTAAATGTATGATTATAAAAATTCTAATATATTGTATTTTATAAGGATTTTAAAGTTAAAAGTATCTAAGCGAGAATAATACTAAGATGTGTGATCTCTACTAAAATTCACTGAATTATCAACCAATTATTTCTCAGTAATTAGCTATTTTTTGGTTGGTAAACCTATTACTAATGATTTACCGACTGAGTTTCATAATCATTATGCTGAGACATATTTGGTCTACAGGGTGAGATGTCGGGTACTAGGGTTGAGCTATATACTGCTGCTAGTCCTGATGTGGTTGCTGTAGGTGCTACTGTAGGTGATGGAGTAGATGTTGTAGCTAGAGTATTACTTTGAATAATCCGAGGTAGAACATCAGGGTTGAATTGCAGTCCTCCATCTTGAAACTTTTTTGTAAGCCAGTCAAAATGCAGACACAACTCATCCCTATCATCCTCATAGTCAATCATGCATGTCTCGGTATCGGCCTACTAATACTATATATCATTTCGCATCACGTTTTGAAATTTCTCCATCATCAAGAACAAATTTGAATCTGGTCCTAAAAATGCAGCTTCATTATCTGGTCGCCAATGCAAGTAGAATGATGATGTCGATGAACCGACGCCATAGACGAACATCTTCTCCTTGCCATCAACAACCACATACCAAATTTGATTCGTATCAACTGGTAGAGCTGATGAATGAGAACTACCTGTTGCACCATCACATGAACATGAAGTAGACTGGAATACACTTGAGTCATAGCAGCTAGTATTTCCTCATATCTCACCTAATAAACATGTATGATATGTATTTAAATTTATATTCAAAAAATATATATTTTTTAATGAAACTTACATTTACTGTACGAGATCTTCATGTGTGTGTGTGTGTGTATTTGAATAAGTGAGGAGCACTGGGCTTTTTAACCTCCTTACATGTATTTAATTACACACAATAAATACGTTAATTCTATTGAAAAAATTATTTTTATGACAAGTGAAAATTATGCATAATTGAACATAATTCATAATGTAATAAACATAAATAGTATAAATTATAAATAATATCAATGCTCATTCATGCTCACGCATTGAGTGAGATCCAAATGTGTGTGTTGACACGCCACTACCCTCCCCAGCCCACTATGAGTGAATATTGCCGCTATGTTTATCAAACCTCTTTTTATAATCAAGATCTTCACATCTTCTCCGCCACTTCTTGAAAACATGATATGGGACATTCAAATCTTGTTCTTTCTTCTTCAACCATTTATATTTGACCTCGTACATGGTGTCTTTATACCGACTAGAACACACTTTTGATCATCTCCTTTGGTTGTGTCCACATATAAACTTTTTGCAATTATAATTAAAATATTTTTAATCACTGAACAAAAGAATAAATAAAATATGTAAAAATGTTAGGTAGTAATATGTACCTTAAATTCTCTCCAAATTATTAATTGGTCTCTATGTGTTAGTGACTTCCAATTATGTCCATAAGGTTTAAAGGACTTCCTGAAAATTGTCCTCAAAACTCTAGAAATGGAAACAGACACTCTAACTTTGTCTTGTAACCTAAAATTTAATAGCAAGTTAGAAATAAATTAAGAAATTAATAAATCATTAGTTAAGTTTTATATCTTACGGATTATCAATTGTCAGATCAAACTAAGCAATAGGGAGAGTCTCTTCTATATGGTGCTCTAAGGAAGACTCTCCAACATCTCCATCCTCTTTCTCCTCTCCCTCCCACGTATCTTTATCATTCATCAAAATCTCAGGACCATTATGTGGATCAGTCTGTTGATGCTACTGCTGTAGTACATTCACAACCTTCTCTATCTACGGTGGCATCTCATACACCATGACCTTCTACCAGGTTCGTGTATACCTGATGCCTTTGCTACATATACCAGAACTTGTATGACCTTGCAGCGTGTTGCATCTACCTCGTCCACGTGCCATATCTATTAAAAATAATAAACAACATATTATTGATTAGTAAGCTTCAAGTAAAATAAATAAGTCAATTAACATAAACAAAAATGATTGGTGTTTAAAATAACATAAAACTCACTGTCTACTCATTCTCATCAGAATCATCCAAATCTAGTTCATCTCCCTCTTCAAATGTTGTAACATCATTTTCAAACTTCTCTTCATCACTCATTTCTTCCTCATTATCAATTAAATATTCATCAACATCTAAATTCCCACTTATATCCATCTCAGAAGATGTGACTAAAATGACGTCTTCATCCCCAACCATAGCTTCGATTATAACATCATTGTAATCATTTTGAAAAGCTGGTTCTATGATATTAGTTCTTGGTGATGCGAGAATGTCAATTTGAACCCTTGCTTTTATCTTGCACACAGCTTTCCAATCCTTTCTAGGATGGGTCCGACCCGAATATTCACAATAATAAACCTGTGATGCTTGTACTACTAATACAAAAGGTTCATACATATTGAATCATTTTTTATTGTGCACATCAACAAGTTAATATCACGGATGGACAACACTACTAACATGTGGTGTTGGATCAAATCATTCACATTTGAATAATACAATTAATTTAACTGGGAGGGCTACAAATTCTAACTCGATCACTTTGACCAGAGTCTCGTAATAGGCATATTCAATTTCATTGTATACGGATCCTTTAATGCATACCCCCGTATTGTCTATTGCTTGATAACTACTGTACAATTTAGTGTGAAATTTAAAACCATCCACACAGTAACCATTATAAGTTCTAACCTCTCTTAGAGGACCTCATGCTATACTTCGAAGATAAAGATTGGAAATTTTATTTTCATGATCATGAACCTGCAATTGAAAATCAGTGGATTGTTGAGATTATAATTATAAATTTTTATTAGAACAAAATAATTATTTTGTGATTTTCACTTTAAGTAAATATATGTATTTTTCAAACAATGATGGAAATTCCTGCTTCGTCACTACATTAATAGCTTCTTCATTCATGTTTGGAAACTATTTATGTTTATCTGTAAAAAATTGACAAAAAAAAAGAATTTAGAAATAATGGATACATTGATAGGAAATAATAAATTAAAATGGTAAATAGATCTCATTTGACTTTTAGGTAATACTTACTTTATGAATGATTGAACCACTATACAATTCATTAGGACATATAAATGTGCTATAGTATATTCATTGTCTGCTAGATACCATTTTACTTAAGCACCAATTTTTTTACCCAAGGCTTGAAAATTTCAAACATATCATTATCCATAATGTAAATAAGATAACCTCATTCTATTTTTCCTTAAGTGGAAATGTTGGATCTCCTTCTTTGAAATATAATGATGCTAATTTGGCAACCTTATCCATAATTTAACCTATTGATATAGAATCATCAACCTGAGCATTATCCATTTTGTATGTTTTATTTTCCTCAAGATTCTATAAAAAGATTATTGAATATTACAAGTCATTTGTGTGTGTGTGTAGGAAAAGAATTGGTTGTGTGAATTAATATTACCTTTTTGGAGGATATATCTAATGTTAGTGGATATGACCACGAGAAGATGTTCCATTGAGTCAGAAAACTTAGTGGGAAGATTTCTTCAAGATTTCATAAGATAATAGAAATTTATTCATCCAGATTTTTGAATTCCTCATCAGTCAAAGAAGAAAAAGTTAATTGCTTGAAGAATAAATAAATCTCAGTTATCGGCTCCCATATTCTATTAGGTAGAAATTCTCAAAGAGTAATTGATAACAACCTTTGCATGAATACATGATAATCATGACTCTTCATGCCAAACATCTAAGTTTGTTCACATCTACCGACTCCAACACATCCTTCTTCTATGATTTATTCACAACAAGTAACACATCAGGGTATTTAATGGTGACAATATTTTTTTACAAATTGAGCACAATGACAATATCTATTCAACTCATCTCTTGACTTGTATGTGTCCTTAGTTTTCCCTGGAATGTTAAATACTGTATTGAAAATATTGTCAAACACATTCTTCTCAATATGCATAACATCAAGATTGTGCCTGAGCAAGTGGTCACGCAAGTAGGGCAAATCTAAAAAAATACTTCCCTTATTTCACCCACAAATTTTAGATATAGCTACATTCACAACCTCAGCATCAATGTCTATCACGTTCCTCAACCCTATGTTATTCAAATCCTATATAATTTCATCCCTAAATCTAACATTCGTGAATTGTTTAGTAACCTTTCTATTCTTAATGAAGTTTTTGGTGTTATGTCGAAACGGATGATTAATGGGCAAAAACTTCTGATAGTTGTATAACCATAACTGTTTTCCACTCTTAATTAATATAAAAGCATCAGAATCTTCTATAGAATGCAGACATGCTAACATACAAGTTGTACTCCACCCATATATCATAGAATATTCTAAAAAGTCATTTATGGTCCATATGAGGGCAGCGCGCATCTGATAATTTTTCCATTTGGAAATATTATAAGTTTGAACCCCAACACCCCAAAGACCTTTCAACTCCACTATCAATGGCTGCAAGAAAACACCTATCTTCCCCTTTGGATTTGTTGGCCCCGACACTAACTTAGTAATAAACATAAGTCTGGAGGCAAGTTATACAGCATTACCACCACAGGCCACAATGAATATTACTGTCTAGATTGACCAAATGGCTGAAAACCATCAGCCAGCCCTAGCCTAACATTTCAAATATCAGAAGAAAAATCAGGAAAATATCCATCAAAATGTTTCCAAGTAGGAGCATCAGAAGGGTGACACATCTTACCATCCTCCATATGATGCTCTGAATGCCACCTCATTTCATTAGATGTTGTGATTGATGCATACAATCTCTGCAACCTAGGTGTTATTAGAAAATTATGCATATTCTTATATTGCACCTTCAACTTTCGTATATACAATCTATTTCCAGAACTCCTAACCTTTTGCTTGTACCGAGCATGACCACATATTTTATAACTCTTAAGGTCATTGTCATCACCCTCGTTTATCATATAGTTGTTCACACAATAATAAATGACCTGTATGGGCAATCCCAAGCCTCTAACTAACTTCTTCATGCTATAGAAATCCAATGGCATTAGATTATCTCCTTGAAACAATTCTTGAATAAAATTAGATAAAAATCATCAATCCATGCCCGCGGACACCTGTGTCTACACTTTATTTCTCACATCCTAACGACCACAGATAGTTGAGTATACTTATAATTTTTTTCATAATAGATTTGTCACCAACTCGAATCATGTCATACAAATTCCTTTCCTTGGCATTGGGCTCCTCATTCAGGTTGAATTTAGGACCCACGGCATCACAAACCATTCTATAGTATGTAGTGTGATTCATATTATGCGAGACCATCTGATTAGTTTCACTTACTAACATCTGTACTGAACTCTAACACCTTTGTTGGACTTGCTTCTTACCATGGTATATCCAAACATAGTAATCCACAACAAAACCACTTCTATACAAATGCATCTTCACAATCTCAACATTATAATAGCAAACTCAACAAATTCATACTACTTTGTTGGACTTATTTGATATTTAACTAAAGTACAAGGACACCTTATATATGTACCACCATTCATACACTCAGGATGTCTAAGAGCAAGCTCAACATATTCATCAACTTTATCCTCCCATTCATTAGAGAACATTCCATTGATTATTCGAGCATTGTACATCCATTCACCATCATCTTCCATGACTAGTCACAAAAAAAATCAATTTAGTAAACAAACACGATTGTCTCTAATTAATTTTATGTTCATTGAAAATTTATTTTGGTTCCGATAAAGTTTTTTTTACGCATGATATGCAACCTACTATACATCCATCTCCACCCATCCAATAGTTATTTTCACTTCAATAGGTTTTGTCCTAATCCATAATGGAGCATTAACAATAAATACCTAGAAATTCGGTAAAAGCATAAAAAAAGGGATCAAACACATTAACTAGGGCTACAAACATCTTCTTTGTTTGTTCAAAATTACGGTGTACCTGGAAACACAAGGCACAAAAAATGTTCTTTTAAATTTTATATGATGAAAGTTCAATACATACATACATACAAACATACATGGATACATACAAACATACATGGATACATACAAACATACATGGATACATACATACATATATGACCTTTTTCTCTTTTAAATGATGCAAATTATAATAAAAAAATAAAATCTTTTTTTATAACTTATTAATATTAACACATTATGCCTAAACTGAATACCAAACAAAGTTTTTCAATCAATTACAAATTATTTTACCATCCGTTGCATCTTAACACATAATGTGAAGTAGCTTAGAAGATTATGAAATTTGCTTGTAAAACTTTTAATTACTTCATAAAAGACTACTAGACCATATACTTGTCTTGTATTGAGCTGTTTGGCTTTCTCTCGAGGCATTAACACATTGTATGGGTTGGGATCATCAAAAGGTGGAGGAGGTTTCAGAATCAACCATACCTCATTACACATAACACTTAGGAAAAATAAATGTCAGGAAGATGAAAATAATTCAAAACAAAAATAAATAGAAAGCAGGGAATAGAATATGAAATAGCAACTCCTATGATTCATTAACCACTTAAATAGTTATTTATGAGTAATCTCAAACATAGAGGAATAAAAGTGGCCATGTTGTGCCAGAATGGTCCATTATAGTGTGCCATATATGTATAGTTATATGTTATTATACATATAGTATATATAGTTATAAATCATTATATATAGTTAAACATATAGTTATACAGACACACACACACACACACACACAAGTAATTATAAGTAATTATACATAAATGTATACAAAGTTATAAACAAATATATAGATTTACATATATGTATACATATATGTATAAATAGTTACAAATATAGTTATATTTAATTATATAGACTTTTATATAGTTATACAAATATTTATATATAGTTATACACATATAGTTAAACATAATGTTGTATGTTGTTATACACGTAATTATAAATATAGTTACATGTGATTATACTTATAGTTACACATATAGTTAAATGTATATTTATACATGTTGGTTTATATATTTGTTATTTTAATTTTATATATTTATACATATGGTTATGTATAGGTTTATATATAGTAGAATACTTTTTTATATATTAATATATACAAATATATATTAAATATAAGTTGAAAAGTATATATTTAAATATTATTATGTATAAAGCTTTTATAGTTATACATATAGTAAGATATGATTATTTATAGTTATATAATATTATTCATATAATAAATATAGTTATAAATAGTTATATATAATTAAAAAAATAGTTATATATAGATATATTAATACACGTAGTGATAAGTAGTTATACAAAAATGTATACAAAATTATAAACAAATATGTAGATTTACATTTATGTATACATATATGTATACATAGTTATAAATATTGTTATATATAATTATATAGAGTTTTATATAGTTATACAAATATAAATAAATAGTTATACACATTTAGTTAAACATGATGTTGTATGTTGTTATACAATAATTATAAATATAGTTACATGTGGTTATACATATTGTTTCACATTTAGTTATACTTATATTTATACATATAGGTATAAATATGTTTTCATATAATTTTATATATTTATACATATAGTTATATTAAATTACTTTTTTATATGCTAATATATACTAATATATATTAAAGATAAGCTATAAATTTAATATTTAAATATAATTATGCATCAAACTATTATATTTATACATATAGTAAGAAACAATTTTTTATAATTATATATTATTATACATATAATATATATAATTATAAATAGTTAAATATAATTTAACATATAGTTATATATAGATATATTCATACAAGTAGGTATAAGTAGTTACACATAAATATATACAACGTTATAAACAAATATTTTGATTTAATTATATGAATACATATGTGTATATATAGTTACAAATATTATTATATTTAATTATATATAGTGTTACATAGTTATACAAATATTTATATATAGTTATACACATATAGTTATAAATATATATGTAATTAAAGATATAATTATATATAACATTTATATAGTTATACATTTAGTAAAATACAATAATATATAGTTATATATTAGTATATATATAATATATTTTTTTAAAAATATATGTATATAAAATTATACATATAGTTATACTTTATTATATAGTTAAAACTTAGTTATGTATAGTTATAAATATAATAATAAAAATAGTTTACTTAATTATAAATATAATTATAAATACTTCATATATAATGTCATATGATTATATAATTAAACTCATGTTTATATATAATATTTGTGATTAAAATATTTTTATAAATGTTACTTAGATATAATTATATATATGTAACACTTTTATAAATAATATATAGTATTTGTATCACATTTATATAAACTTTATAAATGTTCTATATTTATATAAAAGATAATATGTAATATAAAGATTTAGAAAATTGTATAATCATTTAATGTTCCATAATTGTTATATAAAAAAATTTATAAATGGATAGTTTTATGTAAATGTACTATATATATTTACAAACATTAATACATATGTATAAATATTTATATTTATCATTATATGTTAATATAAACATATAAGTGGTTATATTTAATATAATACATTTATATAAATTAAAGTATAGATATTTATATATAATGTCATACGATTATATAATTTTATAAAACTTTATATATATTGTTACATGTTTATTATTTATTCAGAGATAACAAAAATATAACCCATTAACATTAAGTTTAATTTTTCTTAAGTTACAGGAGCAGAAAATATCATGCATTATATATTTTCTTCGGCTACAGAAGGATAGAACAAAATGCAAACATATTGTATTTGAAATCAATAAACCCCTAAAAATTTAAACAGTAGAAGAATAAAGATTACACTGACAATTTATAGTTTCATTAATGGATTAGAGTTAAAATCATATAGGTTAACTAAAAATAGAAGCAAAAAGAAAGAAAATCGAAAGATAATTAAAAAAAGCTAATATTCGATTATTCTAAAAAAATGAAAATTCAATAGTGCTAATAAAATCCAGAGAGATGGAGATATGTATATAGCATTCTGAAGGAGAAGAACATTGAAAAACTTACATGGGTTCAGAAGAAATGATAGAATTTCTCGGTTTCTCCCTTATAGTCGCATATCGCTTCTGTTTCGAAAAATGGAAGAGGGGAAGTTTGCTAATTGTTAATTACTTAAGAAATTTTTTTTTAATCTAAAAATTTAACCTTGAAACTACCGACCAAAATTTTGGTCGGTAGTTTGGTCGGTAATTAAGAAGTTATAAATATTTTGGAAAGTTACTTTACCGACCATTTTTCATGGTAATATATTTTTTTTCTTTAAATGGTCGGTAATTTGTTGGTAATTTTTATTCGCTAATTCCCAATTAATGTAGAGATCATATTTCTGAGTAAATATATTTGCTCGGTATATATGGTCGGTCTTTGGTAGGAAATATAGTTGAATATTTTTTTTGAAACCCCTTTTTAGTCTCCAAATAGTCGTGATTTGGTCAGTAATTATTGACCTATTTTTTAGGTCGGTTGTTTAGTCGATAATTAAGTAGTTATAAATATTTTGGAAAGTCACTTCAACGACCATTTTTCATTATAATATATTTTTGATCGTTAGATGGTCAATAATTTATCGGTAATTTTTATTCACTAATTCCCTACTAATTTACAGACTAATTTTTGACCAAAAATATTTGGTCAATAAATAAGGTCGGTCTTTGGTCGGAAATATGGTTGGAAATAGTTTTTTTTTTCCAAAACCCCTTTTTGGTCTCTAAAAGATCGTGATTTGGTCGGTAATTACCATCCTATTTTTTTGGTTGGTAGTTTGATCGGTATTCTTGTTATTTTTAGTTGTAGATAACTTAGGAAATCTTTGTGTTAAATATATATATTAGAATAATACTAAGATGTGTGATATTTTTAAAGTCTTGGTGCGATGATAAGTGACTTGATCCAAGTAAGCTATGTCTCGTATTTGAGACTTATCAGATATAGCTATTAGAGATCTAGCTTAGATTTCCTTTCGATTTACCAAAATAATATTTGTAGAGAATTTTATATAAAGTGCTAAAGAGAAGACCACAAAAACCATATTTTGACATTGACACTTTTATAAAATGAGATGCAGAAATTATAAAATTAACTTGAACACAAACTGAAATAACATAAATCAAATTTCAGTAACTCTTATATACATATTAACTCACAAAACCCCCTTATATAGGAGGCAAGTTCATTTGGGTGACCCACATGAGTTGGGTGCTCCCATCAAGAAGGAAAATAAAAGTAAAAAACCCCAAATTTTAAATAAGTAATCCAATAACAAATTTCAATATCCTTTTTATTCGGGTGTGTGAAAGTTAAAAATATCAAAAGGTAAATTAATCAAATTAATTTGAAATATAATCAAAGAATATTCACTTGTAACATAATAAACTAATAATAATTAAAACAATAATTGTGTTGGAGATAATAAGAGCATCCTATGATGTTCTCAAATAATTTTTGGGTGTTCAAGAGAAGATCCTAAAGAGCTAGAAATGCATTATAGTAAGATTATAGGCAATGATGTCTGCTCGTGAAGGAAGGTTGGCGCACATAAGGGGTTTACATGGAGAAATATCTGAATAGAATCAATTTGTATGATAGGAATTAATAATGAAAGCATATGACCGTGAAAATTTTCCAAATTGTGGGTTAAATTGTTTTTGGACCTGATTACCAACATATGATACAACAGGCATGGGTGACCCTAGAAATTTGAAACTCTATGATAAGAAGACAATCCTAGGTTAGAAGAAACATCAACATTATTCACCAAAGCAGAACTTGAACTTCCCACTATACATGGAACATCTTTAAGTTGTATTGATAAATCCCTATCAAGCAATTCATCATCTTTACCGTAAAAAAATATTACTAAAGAAAATTTTATATTTAATGTATGTTGTATTTAGTTTGTTTTGATAAATTGCTTTGTATAACAAAAAATGTTTTATATTTATATATTGTTAGTGTAGGAAATAAAATATTGAAAGGTTGGGAATTTAGCAATAGCACATTAATGGGGGTTGCTGCTCGGTCAATGGGCTGAAAAAAATTTTGCAGCATAACTCGATCCACCCAGGTGATCCGACCCGCACCATTATTGATATCGAGAAATTGTTTAATATAAATTGATTTTTTATTTCTATTTTTTGCTACTCCCAATTTACTTCTGAACTATTCATTTTTGTTTTTTCTCTCTGTATGATTTTTTTTTCACAATTACTACATCTGTAAGACATTATTTTGGTTATAATCTATAAACACAAGTATTTTTCTAGTGGATATAGCTAGTCATGCTGAATGAATAGTGAACCATATTATTTTATGTGTTTCTCAATTGTGGTTTGTGGATGCTAAATGAATAGTGAACCTTATTATTTTATGTGTTTCTCAATTGTGGTTTGTGGATATATTATTTTTCTATTTTCTTCTTCTTCTGAATCTATAAAATTACAAACCTTGGAAGCAGAATTACTAACAATGTCTCATCTCAAATCATCAAGCCAACAAATTCATCATGTTGTCTAAGCAAGGAAATATTTTTTTCATGACTAGCTGACTTTTAAATAAAATCAGAAGAAATCTACTTAGTAATGATTAATGAATTATACAGTAAAAAATTTAACTTATTATCTAATTTGGATTTTCTAGCATCATTAATATCATCACAAAAACAAATGTATTCGGATTAAATTGTTCTTTTTGATTTAGCATATTTAGTCTAAGATTGCCTTGACATATGAAATGAACCCTCACTAATAACAAATGTAGTTGATGGTGTACATTTATTGTATATTTTTAATATATTCATAATATAATAAGTTGAATTTCTTATTTTCTTTATGAATAAGTGTCATTATAGTCTATATGGAGGAAGGAATTAGACTTGAGTGATAATTTATTATAGCATTTATAAAATATTGAAACATTGAAATAATTATATTCTAAGTTTAGCATTGAAATATAAGATTTATACAATCTACACATCATACATGCATTCATTGAAATAGTAAAACAAGATGGTAGTTGTATATATATTTTATTGTTAAGATTATCAGAGAGAAATGTGTTTCTCATGTCTAGTTGATATACATATTATTCGTGAGAAATTATAATAGAATGCAAAAATCTTATAATAACCATTTTGGAGTTGTATTTTAATATTTGAGAATTCAAAAAATTGTCCATATGAATATATAAGAGAGAATCTATATTAATTAACTATATTAATGATATAAGTTATATTTATTCTAGTTACAGAAGGCTATTTAAAATATTTCTTATGATTCTCCTATTTCTGAAAGAATCAATTATGATATCTTTGTCTAATATATTTAGATTGAGATTATCAAGTCTTTTAATCTTTTGGAAGACTCATACCTCTTGTTTTGGGACTGTTGGATGATATCCTGGTATGTATTTAAAATATTGTATCTCATGATGAAAATTGTGGCACTATTTTTTTTTGTTTAAATGTTGAGATGATGTTTTCTTAATAATGTTAAATATATAATAGCAATTATGATGAATATTACATTAAAACATAAATAATATAGAATTTGTGAGTTTTTTAAATAAAAATTGTCTACATAAAAAATAATTATTTTAATTTTGGCGAACCAAACTCTCTTTTATGAAAGAATAAAATGATGTTGTAAAAACCTTCTTGATATTGATGGTAATACCACTAGCTTAAACACTTTTTGACACTTGCAGAATTGGTGCCCCACCCAAACACTTTGCACAACTTTTACTTTGCCTTTATTCATGTTGTGACATCATGTAAGCTTGATGTCATAACTCATAGGAACCCATTAGGGCTTTGCGTGCATTGGGGAGAGAGAACGAAAGAAAAGAGAGTGGAGAAAAAAATAAAACAAAAAAAGATAAAATTATTCTAGTAAAGAACTCATTTTATTTGAATTTGATTGCTCATACATCATTCACCATTAGTGTTGCAACATACAGGCTTGTTTTTCTATTTCTCATTCCTCATATAACTTGTATATGTTACTTGCTACTTTAAATGTAAACTACATAATTTGAATTACTCTATCAGTTATTTTGTTTTTATTTTTTGTGTGGCTCCTTTATTCTTGTTCACCCTTTATTAATAGGTGGTTAGCTAGTAATATATCATTATCAAATTGCTGATTCCTATTTTAGACGTGCCGTGCCCCCTCTTCTCATTCAAAGTGATGCTGCATTTTTTTCTGGTAAGCCAAATATATGTGATTTCATTTAACTAGTATAAGCATTTTTTTAAAGTAGTAGTTAGTAGTGAAGATGGCCCCCTCTTTTTTTAATTTCACAGCTTAAAAGGAATAATAATTGTAAAATGTTGATTATTTTTATCCCATTGCAAATTTGATGTGTAAACTATTATAGAATGTTCATAAAATAAATAATTATTTTTTAAGAATTATTTTTGTTCCCATTAATTGTTTTTTATTAAAGATTTACTTTTTGATAATTTGTCTGACATCCATTGTCATTATATAATCATGGATTATTGAACCATCATGGGAGAGAAAAAGGCTGATTCAACTCCATCACAATCAGAACCTTTGATACTACTGTCATCCTTATTGAATAAAAGCCAAGGAACATTGACACTATGTATATGGAGGAAGTAAACAAAAATAATGGGCAAGAATGTTCCAACTATTTGATTAATTGCTTTTTATCCTTTGGAAAAATGATTGTCTGCCACATCATTTCAGAATTGCCTAGATGGTCCATGCGCCATGGCACACAAAGTGCCAATGCCAGCGATGATGTGTGATGCACATGTGCTGGCATGTGGCTTTGTGCTAGAGGGTGCATGGTCCAGTTGGCAGTGATGCCATGAGATGTGGTGCCATTGATGCATAGCTGTGGTGCATAACTGTGTGGAACTGCACAGTGTGTGCGTGGTGTAGTGAACGTGGATGTGTGGTTGATGTACTGGACATGCAGCATGTGTAAGTTTTATGCAGCCATGGTGCAGTGTGTGCAACATGTGGGTTGTATTCTTTGGGTTCTTTTTTTATATGTATCAAAGAAAGTGATTTTTCATGTAGAATCAAGCGAGTAAAAACTATATAGTTGTTATGAAAGTGACCACTACTTTAGTGGTTCCATCACTATTAGACTACTATAGTAAATATTTAAAGTTAATAGTGTAATGAAAAAAAATATAATTAATTTATTTATATCTAGCACAATTTTTTTATTTTCTATTTTATCATAGGAACTCATGGAGGAACATATGATAGCTGCTTCTCAACCAGCTGAGGGTTCTATGAATCTTTAGATAACTTTTTTGAAGGAAGAAATGTAGGAAATAAATAAAGTGAATGCTGAGATGAAAGAAACCAAGAAAGTAATGAAATAGTAGAAGACCTATAAGTAGTCAATATTAACATCCTTACGAGACTGATAGCACATCGAGTTCCATTAGAGTACTCACTCAGGAGAGCCTAGCACAAATGTACCATCTAATGATGAAGATGATCATTTAGTTTTAAAAGATTTTATATCTATGCTAAGTTTTTTTAACCATGTAACTTTTATATCATAATTATTTCTAAACTATTTTTGGTTTTTGTATATAATAAAAAATGGTTTACAGTATATGTTTTTATTAAATTTAAAATAAAATTTTAAAAAAATTTATCAATTTTTTTGTAAAAATAAATTATGAAAATAATTTTGGAAAGAAAATAGCCAAGGATTTTTACCTCACTAATTTAGCTAGAGAAATTTGAGTATATATTAAGTTGAAAAATATTAATTACTACTCTTAATTATGATCAAAATTAGGAAGGAAAGAATATAATTAGGAAGGGAAGAATATAATTAGCTAGGGAATTTTTTTCGTTGAAAGATTTGCTAGAAACTTTTTTTTCTCCTTAATATTTTGTGATGATCATTTTAGTTTGAGATTATTTACAATGATAATCTGTCGTTATTCTATTTTAGAGACGGAATATGCCCAAATAGCTAGGAAAATTTCCCTACCTATTTGTTCTTTTTTTGTAGTGAGATTGATAGATAGATTAATAGATATATTGATAGATAGATTTGATAGATTGATAGATAGATAGCTTAATAAAAAGATATATAGATAGAGATATAGATAGATAAATAGACATATAGATAGATAGATAGATAGACAAATAAATAGATAAATAGATATATAGCTAGTTAGTTAGATAGATAGAAAGATATATAGATATTTTGATAGACAAATTCATAGAGAGATAGTTATAGAGATAGATAGATAGATAGACAAATATATATAAAGATAGATAGTAAGTAAGAAAGATAGATAAATAGATTAATAGATAGATAGATAAAATAGATAAACAGATAAATAGATAGATAGTTAGACTAATACATATATAATTACACGCACACACACACACACACATCAATAGATAGATAGATAGATAGATTGACAAATTTATAGATAGATTTATAAACATATTGATAGACAAATTAAAAGATAGACTGATATTTAAATTCATAGACAGATTGATACATAGATTGATTAATAGATAAATAGATAGATAGCTAGATAGACACATAGATATACAAATAGATAGAAAGACAAATAGATAGATACATAGATGGATAGATAGATTGATAAATAGATAGATAGGCAAATAGATAGATAGACATACAGATAGACATATAGATAGACATATAGAAAAACAGATAGATAAAAAGATAGATAAACTGAAAGAAAGATGGATGGATATATAAAAAAGACAGATAAATAGACAGACAGACAGACACACAGACAGATAGATATATAGATAATCAAAATGATAGACATATTGAAATATAGATTGATAGAAAGACATATAGATAGATAGATAGACATATAGATAGATTGACAGATAGGCAGGCAGATTTGTAGATAGATAGATATAAAGATAGATTAACAAATAGGTATAAAAGATAAATAGACAGATAGATAGAAAGAAAGAAAGATAGATAGATAGAAAGAAAGATAGTTTGTTAGAAAGATAGATAGATATTTAGAAAAAAATTTAGACAAATAGATAGACATAAAATAGACAAATAAATAGACAAATAGATATATAGATAGATAGATAGATATAAATATATAAAGACAAATCAATAGACAAATTGATAGACATATAGATATATAGATAAAAAGATAGACAGATAGTTTGTTAAAGAGATGGATAGATAAATAGATAGATAGATAGATAGATAAATAGATAGACAGATAGATGGAGATATAGATAGATAGATTAATAGATAGATAGATAAATTGACAGAGAGATTGACTTATTGATAAGATAGATAGATAGATAAACATACAGATAGATAGAAAGATAGATAGATAGATATATTGATAGATAGATAGACATATAGATAGATAATTAGTTAGATAGAATAATAGATATATATATATATATATATATATATAGACTGACAGATAGATAGATATATAGATAGAGAGACAAATTGATGGAGAGTTATATAGATAAATAATTAGACATATAAATCTACAAATAGATAGATAGATTAATAGATAGACATATAAATAAATAGATATATAGATAGATAGATAGAAAGATAGATATAAAGATAAATAGACAGACAAGTAGATAGATCGATAGATAGATACAAAGATAGATCTATAGATTGCTTGATAAATAGATAGATTGATAGAAAGATAGATAGACATATAAATTGAAAAATTGATAGACATATAGATTGATTGATATATAGATAGATAAATAGATAGATAGACAAATAGATAGACAAATAGATAGATAAATAGATATATAGATATATAGACTTATAAATAGATAGATAAATAGACAAATAAATAGATTGATAGACAGATAGATAGATATATAATAAATAAATAGATAGAGAGAGATAAAAAAATAGACACATAGAGAGACAAATAGATGGATTGATAGAGAGATAGATAGATAGACAAATAGATAGTCTAATAGAAAGGCAAATACATTGACATACAGATAAATAGATAGATAATTAGTCATATAGAAAGAAAGATTGATTGATTGATGATAGACTGGCCGATAAATAAATAGATTGATAAATAAACACATATAGAGACCGATAAAAAGACAAACTATAGAGAGACAGATAGATAGACAACTACATAGACACACATATAAACTTACATATATATTGATAAATTAATAAACAGATAGACAAACATATAGAAAGATAGATAGACAGATAGACAAATAAATTGATTGATAGACAAATAGATAGACAGATAGATCAATAAACAAATAGATAGACATAAATAGATAGAAAATATATAGATAAGTAGATAAATAGATTTACTGATAGATAGATTGATAGACAAATTGATAGATAGATTGATAGATAGAATGATAGACATATTGATAGATAGATTGAAATATAGATTGAAAAAAAGATTGATAGAAAGATTAATAGACATATTAAAAGAAAGATAGATAGAGAGATAGATTGACAGATAAATTAACTCCAAGATTGACAAATTGATAGAAATATTTATAGATAGATTGGTAAAGTGATTAAAAGATAGATTGATAGATAGATTGATAAATAAATAGATAGACATATAATTATAAAGATAGATAGACATATAGATTCACATATATTTAGGTAGATAGATAAATAGATAGTTAGAGAGATAAATAATTTATATAGATAGATCGTTAAATAGATAGATAGAAAGATAGATTGATTGAGAGAAGATTGAAAGATAGAATGATATAAAAAAAGAAAGAAAGATAGATAGATAAATAGATAGATAGATGGATAGAAAGATAAATAAATAGACTTATAGATAGATTGATAGATATATATATATATATATAGATAGTTAGTTAGTTAGGTCTTAAGATTCATAATGATAGACATATTGATATTAGATTGATAGATAAATTGATATTTAGATTGATAAATAGATTGATAGACAAAATTAAAAATAGATGGAAAGATAGATAGATTGATAGTTAGATAGTAAGATTTATAAACAAATTGATAGACATATTTATAATTATATTGATAGATAAATTGTTATATATATTGATAGACAAAATTATAGACAAATTTAAAAATAGATTCGTAGATAGAAAGATAGATAGATTAACTTATAGATAGACATATATATAGATATATATATGGATAGGTATATAGATAGACAAATAGATAGATAGATAAACAGATAGATAGATATATCAAAAAATAAATAGGTAGATAGAAAGATAGATATACAGATAGAACGACAGATTTATAAATAGATAGATAGATAGAAAAATAGATAGATACATAGATAGATTGATAGATGATAGAAAGATTGATAGATAGAGATAAAGATAAATGGATAGATATATAGATTGATTGACATTTAGATAGACAAATAGATAGATAGATAGATTTATTGATAGTTAGATAGATAGACAGATATATAGAAAGATAAATAGATAAATATATAGACACAGATATTATACAAATAAAATATAGATAGATAGATATATACTGAAATATATATAAATAGCAATATATAGATAGATAGATAGTTAGTTAGTTAGTTAGTTAGACAGATAGACTAATTGATAGATCAACATTTAGATTGGCAGATATATATAAAGGTAGATGGATAAATAGATAGATATATAGATAGATAGACTATGAGATAGATAGACATAAATAGATAGAAAGAAAGATAGATATATAGATAATTAGATAGATAGAGAGATAGATAGATAAAAAGTTGGGTATATTGAGAAATAGATAGATAGATAGATAGATAGGCATATTGATATATATATAGATAGACACAAAGATAAACATATTGATAGATATATAGATAGATAGACAGATAAATAGACACATATATGCATAAATAAATATAGAGATAGACGACCAATAGGTAGATAGATATATAGATAGATGGATAGATAGAATGATATAAATATAGATAGACATATAGATATATAGATAGACAGATAGACAAATAGATAGAAAGTAAGATAGATAGATATATAAATAGATAGATAGATTTACATATGGATAAAAAGATAGATAGACAAATAGATATATAGATAGATACATTAAAAGATAGATTGATATAAATTTATAGATAGTTTAATAGATAGATTCATAGATTGACACATAGATATATATTTAGATAGACAGATAGATAGTCAGTCATTCAGGCAGATAGACAATCCGGCAGGCAGATAGATAGAGAAATAGATATACATATAGATAAAGCAATAGATGGACAGATAGATCGAAAGATAGATAGACAGATAAAAAGATTGAAAGATAGAAAGATAGACAAAAAGATAGATATGTAGACAAAAAGATAGATTGATTTAAAGATAGATTGATTTAAAGATAGATAATTAGATATATAAAATGATAAATATATATTTAGATAAATGGATAGACAAAAAGAAAAATAGATATTTAGACAGACAGATTGATTGATAGATCGATATATAGATAGATAGAAAAATCTATATAATATAGATAGATAGACAGATAGATAGACAAATAAATAGATATATAGATAGATATACAAATAGATATATAGATAGATAGACAGATAAATAGATAGGTAGATAGAAAGATAGATAGATAGATTTATCGATATATAGATAAATAGAAAATTAGATTGACGTATATATAGGCATATACATAGAGGAAAGATTGAAAAATAGATAGATAGATAACTAGACAAATAGATACACTTTGAAAATTATATATAGAGACAGATGGATAGACAGAAATATAGATAGATAAATAGGTATACATATAGACAGACAGATTGATATATAAATAGATAAATAGATAGACAGATAGACTGACATATAGATATATAAACACTTAGAAAGATAGATAAATAGATTGATAGAAAAAAGATAGATAGATAATTAGATAGATAGAAAGATAGATAGATAGATAGATAGATAGAAAGATAGACAAAAGATAGATTATTAGATAGATACATAGATAGATAAATAGATAGATACATAGTCATATAAATAGATAGATAGATCATCAGATTGATAGGTAGATCGACAGATAGATAGACAGATTGATATATAGAAAGATAGATAGATATATCGATAGATAGAAAGATAGATAGATATATAGATAGATAGACAGATATATAGATAAATAGATAGATAGGAAGTTAGATGATAGATAGATTGAAATATAGATAGCAGATAGATAATTGATAGATATATAGATAGATAGACAGATAGATACATAAACAAATAGTTAGATCGACACATAAAAAGATAGATAATAATATATATAAATAAATTATAAGACAAATAGAATGCCAAAAAGAATGACAAATAGATTAAAACACAATACATATATAGATAGATAGAAAGATATTCTAACAGATAGATAGATATATAGATAGACAGACAAATAATTTGATAGATAAATAGATATATATAAGAAAATTAGTTAGACATATAGATAGACAAATTGATATATAGATATAAAGATAGATAGACAGATAGATATACTTTTCGATAGACATATAGAAAAATAGATAGACTGATACATGGATAGATACATAGATAAATATATACCTAGACAGACGGAGAGACAGTTACATAAATAGGTATATTGATAGATATACATATAGATATATAGATTTATAGATAGATAGATAGTTAGACAAATAGATAGACAGGTTGATAGACAATTATATAGATAAATAAATTTAATAATAGATTTTCAAATAGATAATCAAATACAAAGACACACATATAGAATGATAGATAGAAAGATATATCGATAGATTGATAAAAAAAAATAGACCGATAGATAATTAGATTTATATATAGATAGATAGTTAGACAGAATGATAGAAATATAGATAGACAAATATATAGATAGATAGATATATATACAAATATATAGATAGTTAAATAGATAGATAGATAGATAAATAGACAAATTTATAGATATTTAGATAAATGGATAGACAAAAAGAAAAATAGATATTTAGATAGACAGACAGATTGATAGATCGATATATAGATAGATAGAAAAATCTATATACTATAGATAGATAGACAGATAGATAGACAAATAAATAGATATATAGATAGATATACAAATAGATATATAGATAGATAGACAGATAAATAGATAGGTAGATAGAAAGATTTATCGATATATAGATAAATAGAAAATTAGATTGACGTATATATAGGCATATACATAGATGGAAAGATTGAAAAATAGATAGATAGATAACTAGACAAATAGATACACTTTGAAAATTATATAGAGACAGATGGATAGACAGAAATATAGATAGATAAATAGGTATACATATAGATAGACAGATTGATATATAAATAGATAAATAGATAGACAGATAGACTGACATATAGATATATAAACACTTAGAAAGATAGATAAATAGATTGATAGAAAAAAGATAGATAGATAATTAGATAGATAGAAAGATAGATAGATAGACAGAAATATAGACAAAAGATAAATTATTAGATAGATACATAGATAGATAAATAGATAGAAAAATAGATAAATGGATACAAATTTAGATAAATGGATAGACAAAAAGAAAAATAGATATTTAGACAGACAGACAGATTGATAGATTGATATATAGATAGATAGAAAAATCTATATAATATAGATAGATAGACAGATAGATAGACAAATAAATAGATATATAGATAGATATACAAATAGATATATAGATAGATAGACAGATAAATAGATAGGTAGATAGAAAGATTGATAGAAAGATTTATCGATATATAGATAAATATAAAATTAGATTGACATATATATAGGCATATACATAGATGGAAAGATTGAAAAATAGATAGATAGATAACTAGACAAATAGATACACTTTGAAAATTATATATAGAGACAGATGGATAGACAGAAATATAGATAGATAAATAGGTATACATATAGATAGACATATTGATATATAAATAGATAAATAGATAGACAGATAGACTGACATATAGATATATAAACACATAGAAAGATAGATAAATAGATTGATAGAAAAAAGATAGATAGATAATTAGATAGATAGAAAGATAGATAGATAGATAGATAGATAGAGAGAAAGATAGACAAAAGATAGATTATTAGATAGATACATAGATAGATAAATAGATAGATACATAGTCATATAAATAGATAGATAGATCATCAGATTGATAGGTAGATCGACAGATAGATAGACAGATTGATATATAGAAAGATAGATAGATATATCAATAGATAGACAGATAGATAGATATATAGATAGATAGACAGATATATAGATAAATAGATGGATAGGAAGTTAGATGATAGATAGATTGAAATATAGATAGCAGATAGATAATTGATAGATATATAGATAAATAGACAGATAGATACATAAACAAATAGTTAGATTGACACATAAAAAGATAGATAATAATATATATAAATAAATTATAAGACAAATAGAATGCCAAAAAGAATGACAAATAGATTAAAACACAATACATATACAGATAGATAGAAAGATATTCTAACAGATAGATAGATATATAGATAGACAGACAAATAATTTGATAGATAAATAGATATATATAAGAAAATTAGTTCGCATTTAGATAGACAAATTGATATATAGATATAAAGATAGATAGACAGATAGATATACTTTTCGATAGACATATAGAAAAATTGATAGACTGATACATGGATAGATACATAGATATATATATACCTCGACAGACGGAGAGACAGTTACATAAATAGGTATATTGATAGATATACATATAGATATATAGATTTATAGATAGATAGATAGTTAGACAAATAGATAGACGGGTTTATAGACAATTATATAGATAAATAAATTTAATAATAGATTTTCAAATAGATAATCAAATACAAAGACACACATATAGAATGATAGATAGAAAGATATATCAATAGATTGATAAAAAAATAAATAGACCGATAGATAATTAGATTTATATATAATAGATAGTTTAGATGATGAATGATAGAAATATAGATAGACATAAATATATACGATAGATAGAATTATATACAAATATAGTAGATAGTTATAATAGATAGATAGATAGATAAATAGACAAATTTATAACACATTATATACAGATTATAGATAGATAGATTGAATTGATTGATTGACAGATAGATAGTAAAAGTAATAGACAAATAGATATACAGATAGCTTGACAAAAAATATTTTCGATACATAGAGAATAGATATACAAATAGATAGATAGATATATGATAGACAGATAGATAGATAGATAGTAAAATATATAGATGGATATATTGACATATAGATATACAGAGAGATAGACATATAGAT
>JAREIK010003766.1:0-24428 GCA_029783825.1 Sapria himalayana | reverse complement strand
CAAATAGACCATATAGGTAGAAATAGTTAGAAAAAATAGAGAGAATGTTAGTTATATAGATAAACAAATAGAAAGATAAAAAGATAAAATAATAGATAGATAGACGGATAGAAAGATAGATAGACAGATAGACATCTATACACAGATATCTAGATATATATATAAATAGATAGACATATAATATATATTATATAATATATATATATATATATATATATTATAGAAAGATAGATATATATATTTACAGATAGATAGATTGATAGATAGATAGACAGATTGACTGATAGACAAAAATATATAGATAGTCACACAAATAGTCAGATAGATTGATATATAGATAGACAAATAGTCAGATAGATTGATATATAGATAGACAAATAGTCAGATAGATTGATATATAGATAGACAAATAGTCAGATAGATAAATAGAAAAATAAACTGATAATTAAGAGATAGGCAGATAAAAAAATATATAGACACACATATATTTTTAGATAGATAAAAAGATAGATATTTAGATAGATAGATAGATAGATATATAGATACATATATAGATAGATATATCGATAGATAGAAAGATAGGCAGATAGATAGATAATCAAATAGTCATATAGAAATATTGATAGATAGACAAATAATCAGATAAAGATATAGAAAGAGAGATAGATAAGTAGATTAGTAGATAGATAGATAGACATATAGAATGATTGATATAAAGTTAGATAGAAAAATAGATAGATAAATAGATAGCTAGATATACAAATAGATTGATATATAGAATATAGATAAACAAACATATTGATACATAGATAGACAATTTAAATTTAGACATATAGATTGATTAATTGATTGATAAAAAACAATTAGATAGTTAGAGAGATAGATAGATAGATAGTTAGTTAGTTAAGAAAAAAAATAGATAGATAATTAAATAGTTAGACAAATAGATAGTTAGATATATAAATATATATATAATAACCCATTATATAAATAGATAGATAGACAGACAGATAGATAGATATATAGATTAACAGATAGTCAAATAGATAGTTATACAAATAGATAGATATATACAAAGATAGATAAGGAGATATAAAGAATTGTAGATAGAAAATAGATATATACACACATATATAGATAATGATATAACAAGATAGATAGATAGATAGATGTACATATAGACAAAATATAGATCGATAGATAGATCGATAGATCAGAATATAGGCAGATATACACATATTCAGATTGAAAGAAAGATAGATAAATAGATAAGCAAATATGTAGATTGATAGATAGATAGTCATTTTAATAGTTAGATAGATAAATTGATAGATACATAGACATATAGATAGATAAATAAATAAAAGATAGCTAGATAGACAAATAGATAGATAAATAGATAGGTATATAGATAAACAAATAGATAGATACATAAATAGATAGATTAATAATTAGACATATCGATAAATAGATTGATAGATAGAAAGACAATTAAATAGATAGAGATATAGATAGTTAGATAGAAAGATAGATATTAAGGCATATTAATAGATAGATACTTAGATAGTTAGACAAATAGATAGATAGATATATAATTAGATAAATAGTAGCTAGTTAGGCAGATAGATAGATAGATTAACAAATAGGCATATACATAGTTAGACAAATAGACAAATATATAATTTCACAGATTTATAATTAGATAAATATATAGATAGATACATTAATATATAGATAAATAGGTAGACAAATAGTCAGATAAATAGATAAATAAATAGATAGATTACCAGACTCACAGAAATATAGACAGATAGATATAAAGATAAATAGATAGACAAACAATTAGATCAAAGATTGATAGATAGACAGAAAGACAGATAGAATTATAGATAGATAGACATATAAAGTTATTGATTTATAGAAAGATATATAGATAGATAGTACATTGATTGATTGATTGACTAATAGAAAAAAAATAGTTAGATTTTTATATAGATAAAAAGATATAAAGATAGATAGTTCGAAAGTTAGATAGATAAATATCTAGACATATAAACATTTAAAGAATATATTGATAGACAAATATAAAGATAGACAGATAAATAGAGAGATAAATCATAGATATAGATATTGAAATATATATATATATATATACACTAATAGATAGAAATAGAAAATCACAAATATATAGAAACACAAATAGATAGATACATAGACGGATATAAAGATAAATAAATAGAAAGATAGAAATTTTGATAGATAGATAAATAGATAAACAAATAGATTGATAATTAGATAGACATACAAACAGATAGATAGATAAAAGGAGATAGAGATAAATAGATAGACAGATAGAGAGATAAATAAACAGATATAAATATAGATAGATATATCGATAATTGGATAGATAAATATATAAATAGATAGATTGTGAGATTGATTGTTTTACTAAATGTTAGAAATGTAGTTAGAAAGATAAATAGATAGCAAGATAGATATTTACATAGTTCAATAGATAGATAAATAGAATGAAATATAAAAATTTTGAAAAGTTGATTGATTGACATATAGACAGATAGATAGATAGATAGACATATAAATTTATAAACATATAGATTGATTGATTGATAGACAGACATATTGATAGATAGATATACAGACAGACAGACAGATAGATAGATAAATAGATAGACACACACACACACACATATAGACAGATATATAAATTGACATATAGAAAGATAGACAAATAGATAATTAAATAGATAGATAGATAGACTAATAGACTGATAGACTGATAGACATATAAACTAATAGACTAATAGTCTAATAGACTAATAGATAGATATATTGATACATAGATAGACTAATCAATTGATAGAAATAAAGATTGATAGTCAGATAGACAGACAAATAGATAAATAGATTCAAAGATGATAGAAAGATAGATAGATAAATTGATTGATAGATAGATAGACAACTATAAAGATGGTGACATAAAAAATAGGTGGATAGACAGATAGATAGATAGCTAGATACTTAGATAGATAGAAACTCAAATTGGTAGATAAAAAGATAGGAAGACAGATATATACTTTGAAAATAGTTAGATAGATGGACAAATAGACTAATAGACATATAGACTAATAGAAGGATAGACTTATAGATAGATAGATAGACATATAGAATATTAAAGCTAGACAGATAGACAAATAGATAGACAAAAAGATATAAAGATAGATAAAAAGATAGACTACTAGATAGCTATTGAAATAGATAGATAAAAAGATATATAGATTTGTATATAAATAAATAAATAGATAGAGATATATAGAGATATATAGATAGATACATATATAAATAGATAGATCTAAAATTAGATAGATATATAAATAGAAAGATAATATTTAGACAAATAGATAGATAGACTGAAAGACAAATAGAAAAATACATACATAGACGTATTGACATGAAGATCGATATATAGAAACAAATATAGAAATGTGGACAAATAGAGAGATAGATATATTAATATTTAGATAGATACATAGATAGATAGATTGATAGAAAAATATATAGATAGATAGATTGATTGAAAATTAGAATGATAGATAAATTGACATATAGATAGATATAAAAATAAACATATAGATAGATAGATAGATAAGCATGTAGGTAGAAAGGCAAATAGACAAATAGTTAGATTGAAAGATTGATTGATAGTTAAACAAATAGGTAGTTATATAGATAGACAAATAGACAAATAGATAGATAGATAGATATATAAAAAGATAGTTAAATAGATAGATAGATAAACACATATACATATGCATAAAAAGATAGATAGAAAGATAAACAGATAGATAGATATGTAGATAGATATATAGATAGAGAGATATTTATTGATTTTTGACAAATTGACACTTAGATAGATAGCTATAGATATGGATAGTTAAATAGATAGACATATAGATAGATAGGAAGATAGATAGATAAATAGATAAAAAAAGTGACATATAGATAGTTAGACATATATGACATAAACACATATATACATATAGTAAGATAGACATATAGATAGATAGACAAATAGATAGATATATATATAGATAGACATATACAAGATAAATAGATAGATATATAGATAGAGAGATATTTATTGATTTTTGACAAATTGACACTTAGATAGATAGCTATAGATATGGATAGTTAAATAGATAGACATATAGATAGATAGGAAGATAGATAGATAAATAGATAAAAAAGTGACATATAGATAGTTAGACATATATGACATAAACACATATATACATATAGTAAGATAGACATATAGATAGATAGACAAATAGATAGATATATATATAGATAGACATATACAAGAATAGATAGATAAATAGATTGATAGACACATAGCTAGTTAGATAGTTAGATAGATAGACATTTTCATAGATAGATAAATAGACAGAAAGATAGAAAATTAAATAGATATATATATATAGATAGATCAATAGATATATAGACAATTATATAGAAATTTAAATAGACAGTTAGATAGATAGATAGTTAGATAGACATAGAAATATAGATAAAAATATTAATAGATAGATCAATCGATAGACAGACAGATAGACAGACAAAAAAATAGATAGATAGATAGTAAGATAGATAAATAGATCTAAAAATATATAAGCATATAGATACATAGACAAATAGATAGATATATAGATAGATAGTCAGATAGATAGAAAAACAAATATAGAGATAGAATGATAGAAAATATTATATTGGCAAAGAGGAAGATAAACATATAGAGACAGATAGTTAGTTAGTTAGATAGATATATAGATAGAAAGGTAGATAGATAGATAAACATTTTGTTAGATAGATAGATGGATGGATAGATACAAAAATTTACATATATACAGATAAATGGATAGATAGATAGTTAGACAAATTTACAGATAAATAGATAAGAAGATAGATAGATAAACAGATAGACAGAAAGAGAGATATATTGGTAGTTAGATAAATAATTAGAAATATAAAAATATAGAGAGATAGAAAGATTGATGGGTTGAGGGATAGATAGACTGTTACACACATAGACACATAAAAAGATAAATAGATAGATAGATAGAAACATAAATAGATAGATAATTAGATAGATAGATAAACAAATAGATACATATATAGATAGAAGGATAGATAGATAGACAAATAGTTAGATACGTATATATGCTAATAAAAAGATATGTAGATCGGCAGAATGAAAGATTGATAGATATATATATTGACAGATAGATGAATATATAGATCAATAGCCAAATAGATAGATAAATAGATGGAAAGATAGACATATAAATAGATATATAGATAGATAGATACAAAAATAAACTAATAGACAAATAGATAGGTAGATAGATAGATAGATAGACAGATAGACATATAGATAGATATATACATACATATAGAGATAGTTAGATAGATAGATAAAGAAATAGATAGATAGACATTTAGATATGTAAATAGATCGACAAAATGATAGATAGATAGGTAGACTAATCAATAGACAGATATATAGAGAGTTATAAAAATAGACAGAAAGACATTTAGACTAATTGAAAGATGGACAGATAGATAGATATATAAATATATAGATTGATACATAGATAGACAATTAAAAGATAGACTAGTAGACTGATAGATAGGTAGATTGCTAGATAGATAGATATATTGATAGATAGATGGACTCATAGATTGATAGACAGAAAGAATGAAAGATAGAAAGATAGTTAGATAGAAAAGAAAATTAACAAATAGATAGTTAGAATATTATAAAGTTAGATAGTTAGACAGATAAATAGAGAGACATATAGATAGATAGATTGATTAATACATAGATATAACACACACACACACACACACACACACACACATATATATATATATAGACATATAGACAAGAAGATAGAAATACAGATGGATAGATAGATAGATAGATTGATTGATACATATAAAGATAGAAGTATATATAGATAAATAAATACACATGTAGATAAATAAATAGATAGATATGATAGATAAACATAAATTTAAATAGATAAATAGATAAATAGATAGATAGACGGATAGGTATATAGACATATGGATAGATAGATAGATAGACATATAGATAGATACACAGATAAAGAGAAGATAGATAGGCAAATACAAAGATAGTCACATAGGTAGATACATAGATAGGCAAATATACATATAGTTAGATAGACAAATCGACAGATAGATTGATATATTGATTAATAGATAGACATATAGATAGATTGATAGTTATATAGACTGATATATAGATTAATATAAAGTTAGATAAACATATTGATAGATAGATATATAGATAGATAGATATACAATAAATAGACTAATAGATAGATAAATTGATAGATAGATGGATAGATAGATAGCAAGATAGAAAAATAGATAGATATACATATAAATACTTAGACAGGTAGATATATTAACAAATAAATAGATATATAATTATATTGATAGATAGATATTAAATTGATAGATTAAAAGATAGTTATATAGTTATACACATCGATAGATAGATTATTAGATACTTAGATACTTAGATAGTTAGACAAATAGATAGATAGATAGATACACAGATAGATAGTTTTTCTGATTGACACATTGAAAGATAAATGGATAGATAAATACATAGACAGATATGCTAGAGTATGCCCTAAAAGGCAATCATTAGATGATTCTTTTGGTACTTATGTATCATATCTTTTACGTAAATATGCATCATTTTATCATTATTATATTTATTTAGATTTGTGCAATAATTAGATTAATATAATAATGCCTAGAGTGATATTTTCTATTGAATACTACTCTAAATTTTCCAAAGTCAAGTATTAATATTCAAGGAAAATATTAATAGATTAAGACTAGTACGAAGGTTAACTAATAAAAGATATTAAGTTAACAAATGAGTATATGTTAGATAACAAAAATTGAAATGACCTACTTTGAGAATGTTGCTTGGATTGTTATATAAGTGTCATACATATTCTAATAGTGATTATTATTATGGATTGTCTTTTGACTTGAAGTCACTATAATTCCCTACATAAGGAGTTGTATACTTTAGATTCAATAAATGCTACCTGTAACAAGGATGGTTATAAAGTTGTTTACTAGGTATATAATAAATTGTGTATAGGGATGTGATTTATGTAGATGGAATTTGTCTCTTCTATATAATGGAAATGATATCAGTTGGCCCCTTGATTGAGTAGGACTACTAAAATACATGGTCATGCTCAAATAAGTCAAAATGAGATTATAACTTAATTGTTTAAGTTACTTTATTCAAAGATTAAGAAACATATAGATTGATGTGAAGATGACATGATCCATGCCACATATATCAATCTAGATATCATGGGAAAAGGACTAAGTCATACAATAAAATAAGTCACAAATTAGGATACGTCGAATCTATTATATTTTCAACACTTTGGTAGCAATGATGTATTGCTAAATGCTGCTAATTGCTAGTTAATTTAAATAAGATTTTAAAGTCACCTCACACTTTATGAAAATGTATTTATATTTGAGGTTCATTTTATTTTAGATAGATAAAAATAAATTGGTCGTAATCTTAAGTATGAAATTAGTTTTAAATCTTAAGCTAATTGAATTAAAGAGTTTGGTCCAATTAGTAGATGTTTGGAGTTTCGACATTTAAAATGAACCCAAATTTAAAGCCCATGTTTCTCTCTTTTATTTAATGACACAACCTTTTAGAAATATGTGTCATTAATGACACGTCCTTTTACTAAATGACACTTACTTTTAATAAATGAAACATCCTTTTTTTAAATGACACATCATTTTAGAAAGGTGTGTGAAAAAAACCAAAGGTTTTATATTATGGGAGAGATAAAAAAATAAAAAAAATAACAATGATACGTTTATGTGGTTAACGCTAGAGGCATGGACACTTGACTGTGCTAGGATTCAACTGAACCATTTGGATTCAAAAGTTATTTTTTCTAGGCTTTAATTAGTAAGATCCATGTGCAATGTTTAATTGTATTCACTTGGATCATTGGTTGGTTCCTAGTCCACAACAAAATTATGAAATGAAAATTACTTGAACCTTAACAAGATAGACATATAGAAAGATAGATAGTTAAAGAGATATATAGATAGATAGATTGATATATAGATAGATAGACATATAGATAGGTAGATAGAAAAATAGATAAGTAGATAGGGATAAAAGTAGATAAGCAGATAGACAGATAGACAGATAGAAAGATAGAAAAATAAATAGATAGTTAGATATAAAGATAGATAGAATGGTAGACAGATCAATATTCATATAGATAAAAAGATAGATAGACATGTAGATAGGTTGATATTTAGATAGTTAGATAGATAGATAGACAGATATACAAAAAGACAAATAGATAGATATACAGATAGACAGAGAGATAAATAGATAGATATACACATAGATGGATTAATAGATAGATAGACAAAAAGATACATAGATAAATAGATAGTCAAATAGATATATAGACATATAGATAAATAAACAAATAGACAAATAGAAAGATAGACAAAAAGATAGATAGACATATAGATAGATAGATAGATATACACATAGATAGATATATAGATACAAGATAGATAGATAGTAAAATTGTTATATAGACATATAGATAGATAGATAGATAGACTGACAGATAGATAGATAGAGAGATATATAGATAAGCAGATAAACAAAAAGACAAATAGATAGAAAGATAGACAAATAGATATATAGACAGATAGACAAATATATAGATAGAGAGATAGATCGAAAGATATATAGATAGATAGATCGATAAGTAGATTGATAGATAGAAATACAAAAATATAGATAGTCAGATATATAAAAATATAGATAGACCGAAAGATAGATAGGTATATAGAGAAATAGGCAGATAGATAAATAGACAGATAAAGAGATAGAAAAAAAAGACAAATTAGTAGATAGGTAGATAGGAAAATAGAAAGATAGACAGATATACTGATAGTCAAATAGATAGATTGTTAGATAGACAGATAGTCAGATAGATAGATAGAGAAATAGAAAGATAGAAAGATCGATAGATAGATAGATAGACAAATAGATAGATAGATAGATACACATATAAATAGATACATACATAGATAGATAGATTTATAGACTGATAGACTATTAGACGGATAGATAAAAATATAGTTAGAAAGATAGATAGATAGATAGATAAATAGATAAACATATCGATACTTAAATAGTTAGATAGTTAGACAGACAGATAGATAGACAAATAGATAGATAGAAGATAGATAGATAGATAGATAGTAGATAGATAGAGAGTTAGAAAGATAGATAGATATACAGAAGAAAGATATATTTACAAGATAATAGAAAGATAGACAATAGATATATAGACAGATCAGATAGATAGACAGATAACCATATATACATATAGACAAATATACAGATAGGGAGATAGAAAAATAAATAGATACATAGATAGATAAATAGATAGATAGATAGATACATATACATATAGATAGATAAATAGATAGATTGATAGATTGATTGACTTATGATATAAAGACTAATAGGCAGAAATATAGTTAGAAAGTTAGATAGATATAGAATTAATAAATAGATAATTAGATAGATATATGATTAGATAGTTAGACAGATAAATAGATTGATTGATTGATAAATTGATAGATAAACAAATAAACAGATAGATCGATAGATACATAGACATAAAGACATTTACCCATATATATAGATATACATATAGACATATAAATAGATATATTTATAGTTATATAAACACGTAAATATATATAGACATATAGATAGATAGATAGACATATATATTGATAGACAGATAAACCTATAAAGAAATAGTTAGATATACAGATTGATAGAAAGACACAAAGATAGATAGACAGATAAACATATAAACAAATAGACATATATAAAGATAGATTGAAAGACACATAAATAGGTAGATAAATAGACAGATAGACTAATAGTCTGATAGATTGGTTGAAAAATAGACAGACACATAGATAGATAGGCAGACAGATAGATAGATAGATAGATAGATAGATAAACATATATAGTGATAGTCAGTTAGATAGATAGACAAATATACAAATAGACCAATAGATTGAAATATTATAGATAGATAGAATATATATATATATATATATATATTGATAGACAGATATATAGATAGATAAATAGATAGATTTATAGATAGATAGAAAATATATAGATAGACCTATTAACAGACATATAGATAAATATATAGAAAGAAAGATAGATAGATAGATAGATATACAAATAGACAAATAGATAGATAGAAAGATAGATAAATAGATAAATAGACAGACAGATAGACAGATAGATAGATAGATAGATAGGTAGATAGATTGTTAGACAAATAATTAGATAGATTGATTAATAGATTGGCAGATAGATAGATAAACATATAAACATATTGATAGAGAGATAGAGAGACTGATAGATAGAAGCATAAATAAATAGATAGATAGACAGATAGACAAATAGATAGATCAATAGATAGATAGATAGATAGACAGATAGACAAATAGATAGATCAATAGATAGATAGATAGACAAATAGATAGATCGATAGATAGATAGACAGATTGATATATTAATAAAAAGAAATGTATATTGATAGAGAGATATAGGTAGATAGATATGTATATAATCATGCAAATATATAGATAGATAGATTAATTCCTACATAAATAGATAAACAAAAAGATAAATAAAAAGATAGATAGATAGATATAGTGATAGATAATTAGATATAAATACAATTTGATAGATAAATAGATATATAGACAGAAAGACATCCAAAAATTTAGATAAATAAAGAGATAGAAAGATATACATATAGACAGATATAAAAATAGATATATAGATAGATAGCTAGATAGAAAAATAGATAGATAGATAGTAAGATATAAAGATAAGCAATATACAAATATATTGATAGATAGATAGAAAGATAGAATGATTGATAGTTAGATAGTCTAAAAATTAGATAGACAGATATATAGAAAGTTAGAAAAACAAATTGTTAGACACAATGATAGATAGACATATACAAAGGTAGGTACACAAATAGACATATTGACATATAGGGAGATATATAGATAAAAATATAGGCTAATAAATAGATAGATATATAGGCTAATAAATAGATAGTCTTATAGATATATAGAGATATATATAGATATTGATATATAGATAAATTGATAAAAAGATATACAGATAGATATACTAATATATAGGCAGATAAATAGATGGATAGATACATAGATAGATAGGTTGATAGATAAATGATATATAGATAGAGAAATATATAAATAGAAAGATAGACATATAGATAGATAGCTAGATAGATGGAAAGATAGACGTATAGACAAATAGAGAGAAAGATTGATAGACATCAAGATATGTAGTAAAATAGATAGATAGATAAATATATAATGACTTATAGACACATAAATAAAAACACACATAAACACATAGACAGACAGACATATAGATAGATAGATAGGGAGATACAATGATTTATAAATAGACAAAAAGACTGATAGTTAGATAGAGAGATAAACAAATAGACTTATAGTCAGATATATAAATTCTCAGTTAGACATATAGATTGGTAGATAGATAGATAGATAAATAGTCATATAAACAAATAACAGATAGATAGATAGTCAGATAGAGAAATAGATATATAGACAAATCGGCATATAGATAGACATATAGAAAGAAAGATAGATAGATAGATACACAAATAGATAGATAGGTAAATATAGAAAAAGATAGATGATAGATAGATAGATAGAAGATAGATAGATAGTTGACATATACACAAATAGATAGATTGACAAATTTATAGAAACATAGACACATAGTTAGATAGATAGATATCCATATAGAAAGACAAATAAATAGATAGATAGAGAGATAGAATGTTTTATAAACAAATAGATAGAAAGAAAAATAGATAAACATATAAAAAGATATATAGATATACAAATAGAAATATAGGCATATAAAGAGATAGACAAATAGATAGCTAGACTAATAGGTAGATAGTCTTATAGATAAATAGAAAGATATATAGATTGATAGAGAGATAGATAGACAAATATATAGATGGGGAGATATATATATATATATAAAGATAGATAAATAAATAGATAGATAGATATATGGATAAATAGATAGATATACCGACATATAGATAGATATATAGATAAATAGATAGTCATATAGATAGATAGACTGATAGATAGAAAGATTTTTAGACAAATAGATAGATAGATAGATATATAAATAGATAGATAAATACAAAAATGGATTTATAGATAGATAGATAGATCTATAGATAGATTGATAGGTAGACAGATAGACATGTCGATTGATAGATAGATATATATATATATATAGATAATAGATAGTTTCACAATTAGATTCATAGATTGACAAACATATAGACAGATATATAGATTGTTAGATATATAAATAGACAAATAGAAAGATAGATTAAAACATAGATAGACATATAAAAAGATAGATAGATAGATAGATAAACAGACTGATATATAGATAGATACATAGATCAATAGGTAGGTAGATAGATAGATAGATAGAGAGATATACATATTGACATATAGGCAGTTAAGTAAATAATTAGAAGAAAAAAAGATAGATAGAAGATAGACAGATAGAAAGATATAGAAATAGTTATATAGACAGCTAGATAGATAGTTAGATATGAAGAATGTAAGAAAGATAGATACACATAGATATTTATAAATATAGATAGAGAAATAGATAGAAAGATTATAGATAAAAAAATAGAATTACAGAGATATAGACTTATAAACTAATAGACTCAAAGAATGATAGATAGAAAAATAGTAAGATTATTAGATATATAGATAGATATACAATTAAACACTTAGATAGTTATACAAATAGATAGTTTGACACAGCTAGATAAAAAATTTATAAATTGGTAGATAGATAGATAGATAGAAAAATAAACATATACATATATACATATATAGATCGATAGACATATAAATAGATAGATATTTAGACAAATAGATAAATAGATTATAGATAAACAAAAGGACTTATAGATAGATAGACTGATAGACTAATAGACTAATAGAATGAAAGATAGATAGATAGTTAGATAGATAGAGAGAAAGATATATGAACAATTACATAGTTAAACAAATAGATAGTTTGACACATATAAAGATAATAGATTGATAAATTTTCAGATAGATAAATAGACAAATAGACATATACACATAAACACATATAGATAGATATAAATAATGACAAATAGATAAATACTTAGAAAGATAGTTAGATCTTGAGATATTCAGATAGATAAATAAAAAAATATATATTAGACAGATAGATAGACCTATATATATATATATATATAGATATATAGAAAGAAAGATAGATAGATAGATAAATAGAAAGAATGACTAAAAAATTGATTGACGTATAGATAGATAAATAGATAAATAGATATATATGTATATATAGATTGATTGATTGAATGAATGATAAATAGATAGATAGATAGACATATATACACATAGAATGATAGACATATAGTCAAATATAAGATTTATAGATAGATAGACAGATATTACAAATAGACAAATAAATTGACAAATATATAAATAGATAGAAACATAGTTATATAGTTAGACGGATACACAAATAGATAGTTTATAGTTAGATAAATAGAAAGAAAGAAAGATAGATACATAGATAGATAAATAGATACACAGATTTACATATTGAGAGATTGATTAAAACATAGAAAGAAATAGATAGATAGATAGATAAATAGATAGTCAAATAGACAAATAGATAGATAGAAAGATAGACAAATAGTAAGATATATAATAAGAGATAGATAGATAGACACAAAATTATTTTGATAGATAAATAGATAAAAGATACATAGATAGATAGATAATAAATAGAATGATAGAAGATTGACTAAAAGACTAATAGGTTGAATGATAGATAGATATGTATACAGATATAGTAATAGTCAAATATACATATACACATATTGATAGATTAACAAATAGATAGATAAATAGATAGGCACATAGAAAGATAGATAGATAGATAAAGAAATAAACATATAGATAAATGGACAAATTTACATATTCACAAATTGACAGATAGATAGTTAATTAGATAGATAGATAAATAGAAAAATAGTTATACAGATAGATATTTTGATTGATAGATTAGAGTAATATATTTGATTGACATATAGATAGATAAATAGATTATTTGATATAAATATATAAATATAAATATAAATATAAATATAAATATAATATATATAATATAATATATATATATATATATATATATATTATTTATATATAGATAGATTAATTTAATGATAAATAGATTGATAAATAGGCAAATAGACAGATAGATAGACTTATAGATAGACAAATAGATAGAATGATAAACATAAACAATTAGACAGATAAATAGATAAATATTTAGATAGATATATATATAAATAGATAATCAAAAAGATAGAAAGATTTATAGATATATACATAGATATATAGATAGATAGACAGACAGACAGATAGATAGATAGATGGAAAGATAGATAGAAAATACATAGATAGACAAATAGAATGATAGATAGATAAACAAATAGACCATTAGATTGATAGATGATAAACAAGTGGAAAGATAGAAAGATAAGTATAAAGATAGATATATTAATAGACATATAGGCAAATAGATAGAAAAATAGATAGATAATAGATATAAAGATAAAATGATAGAAAATAGATCGATAGATTGATAATAGATAGATAGACATATAGATAGATAGAGAGATTAGAAGATAAGTTTATAGATAAAAAGAAAATTGACTAGTCATGGAAAAAAATAGATAGAAAAATAGCTAGATAAATAGATTGGTCGATAAATAGATACACAAATAGATAAGATAGATAGACAAATAAACTAAAAGACTAATAGACTGATAAACAAATATAAAGTTATATAGTTATATAGATAGACAATTAGACATTTAGATTATTAGGTAGATAAACAAATAGATAGATAGATAGACCAATATATAGATTTTTATTGATTGACTGATTCATAAATATAGATAGATAGATAGATAAACAAATATACAAATTGATAAAAAGATAGATTGATAAATAGACAGATAGATTACAAGAAATATAGATAGATAGACAAAATGACAAATCAATAGATAAATAGATAAATAGAAAGATAGATAGATATATATACAGATAGATAGATAAATAGATAAACAAATTGATAGCTAAAGAGATAAATAGATACATAAATAGACAGATATAGAAATAAAGTGATATATAGACTGATAGACAGACAGATAGATAGATAGATAAATAGATAGATAAATATATTTATCTGTGTCTATCCATCTATATATTTTCTTTTTATCTATCTATCTCTCTATCTATCTATTATCTATGTCTATCCATGGGTATATCTATCTTTCTATCTATTAGTCTATCTATTTATCTATCTATCAATTTGTCTACCTATTTTTCTATATTTCAATTAATATATCTATCTGACTTTATATCTTTCTATCTTTATATCTATCCATCTATATATTTGTTTATCTATATGTCTATCTACCAATCTATATATCTATATATTTATCTAATTATATATTTGTCTATATATCTATCTATCTATCTATTTGTCTATCTATCTATGTATCTATCTATCTATTTGTGTATCTATCTATCTAATTATCTTTGTATCAATCAATCGATCTATATGTCTATCACTCCATCTATCAATCTATTTATCAATTTATATATCAATCTAATTATCAATGTCTATCAGTTTATTTATAAATCTAACTAACTAACTATCTATCTATTTGTCTATCTATCTATCTATCTATATGTCTATCTATCCATCTATCTATGCATCTATCTATTAATCTATCTTACTTTTTGTTAAATAATCTATCTATCTATTTCTTTATCTATCTATCTATCTATCTATTTTTTTGATTTATCTATATATCTATCATTTGTCTATCTAATAATCTATAAAACTAACTTTCTATCTTTTTGTCAATCTATCTAGCTATCTATCTAACTAATTATTTGTTAAAATATCTATCTATCTATTTATCTGTATATCTATCTATCTATTTATTTATCTAACTATCTATCTATTTATACAATAATCTAATTATCTATCTATAGATCTATTTATCTATCTATCTATTATCTATCTATCTATTTATCTATCTATTTATCTATCTTTTTATCTAGCTATTTATCTATCTATTTCTCTATCTATCTACATATATATTTGTTTATCTAATGCCTATTATCTTTCTATCTATCTATCTATATATCTGTCTATCCATCTATATATCTACTTATCCATCTATTTATCTATCTTTCTATCTAATGTCAATCTATCTTTCTATCTATCTATATAATTATTAATCTATTTATTTGTCAATTTGTCTATCAATCAAACTATCCAACTATCTATTTTTAAATGTATCTACCTATTTATCTGTCTATCTATCTATGAATCAATCAATATATCTATCTATTTATCTATCTATATGTGTGTGTGTGTGTATATATCAGTCTTTCTATCTATTTTTCTCTCTATCTATCTATCTATCTTATTATCTTTCTATTTATTTATCTATCATTATATCTATCTATTTATTGTTCTACCTATTTGTCTATCATCTACCTATATATATCTGTCTATCAATTTGTCTATCTATCTTTTATTTAGTTCTATAAGTCTATTTATATGTTTATCTATATATCTATCTATTTGTCTATCAATTTGTCTATATATTTGCCTATTTATCTATCTATCTATATGTCTTTATTTATATCTATCTATGTGTCTATCTATCTATCTACCTATATGTCTATATATCTATCTATATATCTATTGTCAATATATCACTCTATCTAACTATCTATCTAATTATCTATCTATCTATTTATATGTCTATCTATCTATCTATCTATCAGTCAAGCTGGCTATCTACCTTTCTTTCTTTCTATCTTTCTATCTATCTATGTACATATCTATTTATCTATCTATCTATCTAAAAATCTTTCTATCTATTTATCTCTCTATCTATTTAATTTCTTTCTATCTCTATCTATCTCTCTATTTATCTCTTATCTATGTGTCTATCCATGTGTATATCTATCTTTATATCTATCTATCTATCTACATATTTATTTGTCTACCTATTTTTCTATATATCATTTAATCTATCTTTCTGTGTATTTGTCTTTCTATCTTTCTATCTATTTGTCTATCTATTTGTTTATCTATATTTCTATCTACCTATCTATCAACTATCAATTTATCTATCTAAATATTTATCTCCCTATTTATCAATCAATTAATCTATCTATCTATCTATTTGTCTATTTATTCATCTATATATCTATCTGTCTGTCTATCTGTTTGTGTGTCTAGCTATCTTTCACTTTATTTGTTTATTTATCTATATAATTATCTTTGTATCAATCAATCTAACTATATGTTTATCAATCTATTTTTATTCTAATTATCAATGTCTATTAATCTATTTATCAATCTGACTATCTATCTATTTAACTATCTATTTGTTTATATATATATATCTATCTATATGTGTATCTTTCCATCTATCTATACATCTATCTATTTATCTATCTTTATATTTATCAATAAATCTATCTATCTATATCTATATCTATCTATTTATTTGTCAATTGATCTATCTATATATCTATCATTATGTCTATCTAACTATCTTTAAATCTATCTATCTATTTGTCATCAATCTAGCTATGTATCTAACTACTTATTTGTCAATATATCTATCTATTTATCTAACTATTTATCTATCTATCTATCGATCTATTTGTCTATCTATTTATCTATTTGTCTATCTATCTATCTATCTATTTATATATCTATCTAATTATCTATCCCTAGATCTATCAATCAATCTATCTATCTATATGTAAATCTATCTATCTATTTATCTATATGTTTATATGTCAATTTATCTATCAATCTACCTATCTAGTTGTCTATCTATATATCTATCTATCTTACTATCTATTACCTATCTATCATTCTATCTATCTATTTATATGTCTATTTATCTATCTATCTATAAATATGTCTATATATCTACCTATTCATTTATTTATCTTTTTCTCTATCTAATGTCAATTTATTTTTCTGCCTATCTATATATCTATTAATCAATCTAAATGATGAACTGTCTTTCAATCAAACTATCCAACTATTTATTTTTTAATCTATCTCTCTATTTATTTGCATATCTATCTATTTATCAATCTGTCTATCTATCTATTTATCTATCTGTCTATCTATATGTGTATCTATCTATTTATTTTTATATATTTGTCTATCTATCTATCTATCTATATGTCTATATATTTATTTATATATAAGTCTATCTATCATTTTATTTATCTATCTATCTATCTATATAATTATCTATATATTTATTTATCTATCAATCTATCAATTTATGTTTTTTATATGTCTATCCATCTATCTATATATCTATTTATAAATTTGTCTATTTATCTACCTATCTATATGTCTATCTATTAGTCTATCTTTTTATCTATCTTTCATCTATATATTTATCTATCTATATGACTATCTATTTGTCTATCTATATGTCTATGTTTCTATCTATCTATCTATCTGTATATCTATCAATCTATCTATAAATATGTATTTATATCTATCTTTATTTCTTTCTATCTATTTGTCTATATATCTATCAATCAATCTATCTATCTATATATTTGTGTATTTATTTGTATATCTATATGTTGATCTATCTTTCTTTTATACTATTTATCTATCTATCTATTTGTTTATATATTGCCTATCTAACTAACTAACTATCTATCTATCTATACTATTTATCTATCTATCGATCTATTTTTATTTATATATATCTATCTATCTCTCTTTAGATCTATTATCTATGTGTCTATCCATATATCTATCTATCTATCTATATGTCTCTATCTATATATTTTTCTATCTATTTGTCTATCAATCAATCATCTGTCTATATGTCTTTCTTTCTGTTTATCTATTTGTTTATCTATTTGTCTATCTATATGTCTTTCTACTTATTTATATATATGTTTATAAATATTTATATTTATATATCTATATAATCATCTATCTATCTTTCTACCTATCTATCTATCTATGCATCTATTTGTATATCAATCTATCTTTCTTTCTCTCTATATATCTATATATCTATCTATTATTTATTTATATGTCTATCTATCTATCTATCTATCTATCTGCCTATCTCTCTATTTATCTATCTCTCTACCTAATGTCTATATATATCTATCTATCTATCTTTGTATCTTTCTATCTATCAGTCAATCAATCAATCTATATGTTTATCTATAGATCTTTCTATCTATCTGTCTATCTATCTCTATTATAATCTAAGTTTATAACTTTTTATCTATCTGTCTATCTATCTATGTATCTATCTGGTTATTTGTTTATCTCTTTTTTTATCTATATATCTATCTGTCTATATATCTATCTGTCTATATATCTATCTATTTGTATATCTATCTATCTATGTATCAGTCTATCTATCAATTTATCTATCAGTCTATATATCTGACTATCTGTCTATTTATCTTTCTATCTATCTGTCTATTTATCTGTGTAACTATGTTTCTATCCATCTATCAATATATTTATTATCAATTTGTCTATCTATCTTTATATCTATATGTCTATCTATTTATCTAACTATCAAAGAATGTATTTGTATATATAATATACTATTTATTTGTCGATCTATCTGTCTAACTAATGTCTCTATTTCTATCTATCTATCTATAGATCTAACTATCTATCTGTGTGTCTGTATATATATATATATATATATATATATATATATATATCTATATATATATATATATATATATATATATATATATCTAGTATCTATTTGTCTATATATCTTGTCTATCTATTAATCAATCTATCTATTTTTTTATCTATCTATATGTCTATCTATCAATCAATCTATCTTTCTATCTATCTGTCAATCTATCTATCTATCTATATATTAGTATATACATTTATATATCTTTATATCTATCTATTTATCTATCTATATATCTATTTATCTATATATATGCCTTCTATTTATATGTGCATCTATATTTCTATCTATTTATCTATCTATCAATTTGTCAAGTTATCTTTCTATCTATCTGTATATCTTTCTATCTATCTATCTATGTAGAAATCATTCTATCTATTTTTTATCAATATTTCTATCAATCTATCTATCACATTATCAATTTGTCTATCAATTTTTCTATTAATTTTTCTATCTATATATCTATATATCTATTTGTCTATTTGCTTGTCTAATTATCTATCTATTGTCTATATATCTATATGTCTATCTATTCATCTATCTATACATTTAATTATCTTTATATCTATACGACAATCTATATATTTATATAGTTATCTATCTATCTATTTATCTATTTGTCTTTCTGTCTGTCTATCTATCGATCAATCTATATATGTTTTTATCTATCTATATTACTATCTGTATATGCATTATCTATCTATCTATCAATCTACCTATCTGTCTATCTTACTAACGATTTGTTGATCTATTTATCTTACTTTATTTTTTTTATTTTTTATCTACGTGTCTATCTATCTATCTATGTATCTATTTGTCTATTTATCTATATATCTATCTAACTAATTATTTATATATATATCTAACTATCTGCCCATCAATCTATCTATAAATCTATCTATCTATATGTTTATTTTTCTATCGAACTAACTAACTAACTATCTATCTATCTGTATGTTTAATTAACTATCTATATATCTATGTATCTATTGATCTATCTGTTAATCTATCTCATTATATATCAATCTAAATATCTATCCATAGATCTTTCAATTAACATATTTATCTATATGTCTATCTATCTTTCTATCCATGTCTAACTATCTATTTATCTATCTTTATATCTAATGTCTATCTATCTATCTATCTATCTTTCTTTCTTTCTTTATGTTTGTGTATCTATATGTCTATATATCTATTTATCTAGCTATTTATTTATATTTATATCTCTCTCTCATTCTAACTGTCTATCAATCTATGTTTCAATTTGTTTAACTATCTATTTATTTTTCTCTCTATCTATTTGTGTATTTATCTATATATATATCTCTCTATTTTCCTATCTATCTCTCTGTCTATCTGTCTGTCTATCAATCTATTTATATATATATATATATATATATTTCTATCTATCTATGTATCTATCAGACTATCTATCTGACTATATATATGTCTATTTATTTGTCTATCTATCTGTCTATATATTTTATTTATCTATTTGTATATACATCTATCTATATATCTATCTTTCAATTTGTCTATCTATCTTTCTATCTATATGTCTATCTATTATTCTATCTATCTATCTATTTGTCTATATATTTGTCTATCTATAAGTCTAACTACCTGTTTAACTAAATGTCTATATTTTTATCTATTTTTCTATCTATCTATCTATCAATCAAAATATATATATATTTATCTATCTATCTATATATCTATTTGTCTATATTTTTATTTATTTATCTATCTATCTATATATCAATTTTTTTTATTTTTTTATTTATTTATCTATCTATCTATATATCTATCTGTCTATGTTTCATTCATTCTATATGTATATCTATCATTTAGTCTATTTATTTATCTATGTATATGTGTATATATATATATGTTAGTCTATTTGTCTATCTATTTGTATATCTATGTATTTATCTATCTATTTATCTATCAATATATCTATTTATCTTTCTATCTATCTTTCTATCTCACTATATATGTATTATTTATGTGTATATCCATTTATCTTGCTATCTTTCTTCTATCTATCTATCTATTTATCTTTCTATCTATCTATTTGTCTATCTATATGTCTTTCTTCTTGCCAATATATCTATCTATCTATCTATTTGACTATATATCTTTCCATTTGTTTATATATCTATCTATCTATTTGTATATCTATATGTCTATCTACCTATCTATCTGTCAATCTATATATCTATTCATGTATTTATATTTTTCTATCTATATGTCTAACTATCTATCTATCTATCCATCTTTTTGTCTATCTATATGTCAAGCTAACTTTCTATCTATCTGTTTATCTATCTAGGTATCAATAAATCCATATATATGTCTATCAATCTATTTATCAATCTAATTATCAATATGTCTATAAATCTATCTATCAATCTAAGTATCTATCTATCTATTTGTCATTTTATCTATCTGTTTATCTATCTATCTATCTACCTATATATATGTCTATCTATACATCTATCTATGCGTCTATCTACCTGTCTATCTATCCATCTATCTATATATCTCTCTATCTCACTATATATGGATCAAACTATCTATATATGTGTCTATCTATCAATCATACTAACTTTCTATCTATCTATTTGTAAATCTATCTGTCTATCGATCTATCTAACTATTTGTTAATCAATCTATCTATCTGTATATCTGTCTATCAACCTACCTATCTATCTATCTATCTATGGATCTATCTATCATTCTATGTATCTATTTATCTATCTATATATCTATCTATCTATCTATTCTTTGATCTCTCTATCAATCTATCTATATATATGTCTATATATATATATATATTTATTTATTTATTTATATTTTTGTCTATATATTTCTATATATATCTATTTATCTATCTGTTTATCTATCTCTCCTTATATATCTTTCTATCTATCTCTCAGTCTATGTGCCTTTCTATTTGTATATCTATTTTTCAATCTATCTGTCTATCTATATATATATATGTCTATATGTAAGTCTGTCAATCTATATGCCTTTATATTTGTTTATATATATATATATATATCAATCTTTTTATCTATCTATCTATCTATATATTTTTTATCCATCTATCTATTTATCTTTCTATCAAACTATTTATCTATCAATCTCTCTATCTATTATTTATATATCTATCTATTAGCCTATCTATATCTAACTAAATTACTAGTGATCTATCTATCTATCTATCTGTATGTCTATCTATTAGTCTATCTATATTTCTATTTTCCTGCCTATCAATTTATGTATCTATATATCTATTTATCTATCCATCTATCGATCGATCTATCTAGCTATCAATCTGTCTGTCTATCTATTTATCTATCTGTCTATCTATCTATATATTTGTGTATAAATCTATTGATCTATCTATCTATCTATTTATCAATCAATCTATATACCTCTGCATCTATTTAACTATCTATCTAACTATCGATCTTTCTATCTAACTTTTTATATATTTATCTATCTATGTATATCTATATTTTTCTATCTATCTATCTATCTATCACTCAATTTATATTTCTGTCTATAAATATGTTTATTTATCTGGCTATCAATATGTATATCAATCTCTCTATTAATCAGTTTTTCAATGTGTTTAACAATCTCTTTATTAATCAATCAAACTATCTATCTATCTATTTGTCTATTTATCTATCTATTTGTCAATCTGTCTATATATCTATCTATCTATAATCGATCTCTTAATCTATCTATTAATCTGTATATCTTTATCTATCTAACTTCCTTATCTATCTATTTATCATCCAATCTATTTAACTAACTATCTATATATTTGTCTATCTATCTATTTCTCTATCTATATATCTATCGATTTGTCAATATATAGGTATGTTTATCTAATTGTCTATTTGTCTATCTATCTATTTGTCTATATATCTATCTATCTATCCATCTGTCTGTCTAGTCTACCTATCTATCTATAAGTCTGTCTATCAGCCTATCTATTTGTCTATCTATCTGTCGGTCTATCTGTCTGTCTTATATAAATATATTTGTCTCTTCTATCAATCTACCTATCAATATGTTTGTCTATCTTTATATATATTTGTCTATCTATTTTTCTATATATCTTTCTTCTATCTATTGCTATCAATAGTCTATCTATCAATTTATCTATCTATTGGTCTATCTCTATGTCTATCTATCTATTTATCAATCTATCTATTTGCTAACTATATATCT
>JAREIK010003765.1:3015256-3185659 GCA_029783825.1 Sapria himalayana | reverse complement strand
TTCTTTTGTATCATCATCAAGATTATAACAAGCCTTGTGAAATTTATTCATTGATTCAATCATATGTAACTCTAGATGTGAACATAACTTTTTCAAATTCTTTCTTTATTTTGTATTGTCTTTTATTTTTCCTTCCACATTCATGATAGTATTAAAAAATATTATCAAAAAAAAATCTCAATGTGTATCACATCTAAGTTGACCTAGTTAGGTTGTTTTCCAATAAAGCAAATCCCAAAAGATACTTCATTTGTCTAACCACAGTGAGAATTCTTTGAAATTGTGAGTATTAATGTAATATACAGCAACTTCTATTCATGTTTTTAACCCATATTTTTAATTACATTTAATAGTTCAACATTTACCTCAAATGTAGTACACCTTTTATAATAATATGATATTTCCTAAATACATTAATATTCATCCGAAATGGATATTCTATATGTAAGAACTTATGGTAGTTATCAACCAAGAAGTCTTTCCTCCTTTGCCGAGATAAAATATATTTGATTCCTCTATGAAATAAGGACAAACAATTTTTAATGCAGTACTCATATCTAATATCATTGAATAGGGTAGGAAAATAACTTATAGTTCACACATGTACTGCACATATTTGGAAGTTATACTTTTTAAATATATCATATGTTTTGACACCATCATCTCACAATTTTTTGATCTCTAGAATTAGAAGATGTAAGAAAATATCTAACTTATCTCTTGGGTTTCTTAGAATGGTCAAGATAACACACAAAATTATGTACTCATCTTTCATGCACATCATTGGTAGTAAATTATACGGTGTATTAATAACTGGCCATGAAGAGTATTATTGCCTTATTTGTCTAAATTGCTAAAATCCATATGTGCACATCCCTAATCTAATATTTTCGACCTTATCTGTAAAAAATGGATCACAATAATCAAAATGTTCCAATAAAGAGAATCTAGTAATGTCATATCATGTCATCTTCAATAATATACTTTTTATGCCAAATCACTGTCATTAACATGATTCTAGATACATATAGTCTTTTCAAATGAGGAGTCAATGAAAAATAATTAATCTTCTTGTGAAGAATATTTATTTTATATGTTATGAGAAAATAATGTAAAATTTCTTTTATACTGATGATAGTTACATAAATTACATGAAATTACTTCATTGTCTATGCCTCAATTTATCATGCAGCTATGAATATAACAATATATTTTTTTCTACCGAGAAACCCAAACCTCATATTAACTTTTTTGTGCTGTAAAGCTATTGTCAAGATGTTATTTTTTAGTGATAATTCAAATAATAACTCACACCATTTCATCAAAATATATCTCTGAAAATGATGGTTTACTTTTAAATTTAATAGTCTGTCATCGCAGATAACTTTAAGTGGTCATATTACCTGGCCAAACTTTTTCTTCTGATACTTTCTGTATTTCATGAAATTATTTTGCTAATAATATTATGATATCATCGGTGACATCCAAATTGAATGAAGGACTAAAAACATTCTTCAACATTGCTTCACATGCATCGTTGGGATTGACACATTCCATTACAATATTTGAATCAATAATTCTATATACATAATGCTTTATTATTAGTGGCACAACTATTTCTCTATGTTTATACTAGACATTATAGTCTCTAACAAATATATTTCTTGCAAGATGATATCGCACTCTTTCTACATCTTGGAAACTCTAATTTTGATATATACGATCATTACATGAGCATATTATTTTATTTCATCCATAAATTCATGCTATTTTTAAACAATGCCAATAAACTCCTTAATCCCCTCCACAAACTCATTAGTCAAAAACCTACCTTTTAGTCATACATTCATCCATTGACAATTAGGTTATATAATATTTTTCATTCTTATAATACATGACACAAACATATTTTGAATTATAATATGTAGATAGATAATTATTTATAATAAAGTTATAGTAACACATTAAGGACATTATATAAATCTAATAAAAAAGTTATAGTCACACAATTATTAAATAAGTTTGGATTAAAATGAGAAAAAAAGGGTTGCTTCAATCTCTTAGAGATTTATCAAAAGCCATCAATTGTAGTTTTATCATACATAAAAAACTAAAATTTTGATATTTATCTATATAGGATAAAATTGCATTAATTTAGCAAAAACAAATTCACAGTGTGATAATTCATAATTTCAAAATCAATAATATGTATTATATTGATTTGACAAAACATTTATGTAATAGAAATCCTTTAAAAAAAACAATGCTTATGCATTTAAATATGTTAATGAAAAAAAAGACACAAAAAAGGTAACAAGTGATGAAGAAGATTAATAAATTAATAGGAATATTAACTAAATCATATGAAGGATATGGTATAAATAGTCAGCTACTAGCTGTGAGATGTAATATCTATTTTTTTAAAATATAAAATAATGGAAAGTGTTATTTATTAGATTACACCTTTAGTGAAATTTAGGTAAAGCAACTATATGAATTTTGAAATGAGGTTCGAATTTTTTTTAATTTTTTATTTGTTGTTACGTTTTAACTTTCAAATTGCATACCTTCAAATTTTTTATGTTATTCATTATTATTACATTTCAACTTTTAGTATTTTTTAAAATATTTATAAATTAATATTTTGTTAAAGTTGCACATTTAGTACATGTTGTTCATTTATAAATTATTATATTTCAACAAATCCTAGTAAACAAACTAAGCCCATACTAATCAGCATGATCAAAACAATAGGTAAAAAACAAATTGCACAAAAATTTCATACGTTAATTAGGTAACCCAAAATTTAACAAATCCAAGTATGTGCAAAAAATATAAATGTACAATTTATCAATTAGAATTATATAAATTCAAAAAAACAAGAAGAGAGAATCCCATGAGGATGTTAAACATGAAAAAAAAAATTATAGGTAACAACTAAATGCACAAAAATTACAATTCTTGAATATAATATATACAGAAATTTATGAAATACTAAACTGGATACCTCAATCATGGATGATTAATACGAAAACACTAATTAGAGGAAAGCAATTTCAAAAACAAATCTAACAAACTCAGAAACAAAATTAAAACCCCCCATACCCTAACTTTTTTATCAAAATTTTGAAGTACTCATTGGATTAATTATTGTAATTTAGCTATGGAATTTATTTCCATTTCTAAATTAGTAATGAAATATTCTTCTATTGATTAATTTTTTAAAATCCAATAGCGACGAATTATTAAGATGTTTAAATTTTAGCAATGAAAATAATTTTCATCGCTAAATATATAAATGGATAAGGATTTCGTTTCTAAAAAAATATAGAAACATAAAATTTCAAGGCTAAATGCCATGTGAGCTTATCTGCCCATGATAATGATTCACAATTAGCAACGAAATGAAAAACCATTTAGAAATCCATTGCTAATTAGTAATGGATTTTTTTTCCATTTCTAATTTTTTCAAAATATATCAATTCTGTTTCTAGTCTATTTCAATTTCGTTCCTAATTTTAGAATTGGAATTGGACATTTCTAATTTTCATTTCTAATTAGCTTATTTATTATAGTAAATGAACTCATCATCCATGTTCATTATATTTATATTATACAAATTGCTTCTCTTACTGCGATGCTATTCAATTTACATTTTTCCTATATATTCTCTCTAGTACATATAAGTTTTCATTGTCTCATGGATATGCTATTTGCATTTGCATCATCTATTCTAAAACATTTTGTTCATTTTCATTTCACTTGAGATACATAATCTCAACACATTTTTTTATTATTACTTGATCATATTTGACGCATAGCACAAAAATATTCTAATTTACACCTCAATTGTGACCAACGACTAATGTACATTAATATGGAATTCTAATTTTTTGGAATTCTTCACACTTATATTTGTTCATCATACGTAATTATGATGATAACAATATGTCCTCATGAGTGTGGCAATCACATGCAGAACTAGTAAATTTGTAATTGTAAAAGTATGAATAAATTATTTTCAAGTGTCTTTTTTCCATTCATGTTATTAACTCCACTCATAATGAGGTTGATCATCACTAGTGTTTAAGTTTGTAATATTAGCAAAGTCAAACAATTTTCATTGAATCATTCCAAAAATTATAAAATTAATTTCAATAGTTAAATGCTTGAATAAGAACTAACTATAGAAAATAATAGTTAAAGTTAGGATCTACATAAGTATTGCTTTCCATGATGATTACACGAGAGAGTTTGTATTATTATCATCATCAATTGTGAGATGAGGATTCTTGATTCCATCACTCAAATATGAAAAATTTTGTTCTTGTTCACAATGACTATTGCTAACTTTAATTATCTATAATAATCATTACAACTACGATTGTGTATTAGAATATAGTGTGAGACATCTTTCTTAAAAAAATTTAGAAGCTAGAATGATAATAAAAATTATATCAAAACCCAATCCATTTTGTGAATTATTGGTGGTAGTTATCAAAAAAATAACTCTTATACTTAAAAAAATATATATTTTTTAAAAAATTTTTAGGTTACAAAATGAAAATGTATATGATAAAATAGAGAATATTGTGTTTTATTTTCTTCCTAAAACCCATGATCTACTTCAAGCTCAATTGGAATAACTATTGACCTTTCTTGCTTTATTACAAAGAGCATATAGGGTGAATAAAGCTCTTATAATTTTTTGAGAGAGTAGAACATGTGGGTTTCTCTTCCTTTGCCATCAAAACTATAAACATAAAAAAATTGAAAATGCATCATATTACCTTTTAAAAGGTGATGTGATGTTTTCTTTTTATCTCTAAACTATTATTAAAGATTATTATTTATTTATTATATATATATATATATATAATCAAATAATTAATCTAATTTTAATTCATATCAATTATCTAATTTAATAAAATCAATTATTTTGATTTTAATCAAGTCAATTAGTCTGATTTTATATACATATATACTCTATGCAAATAAACAAAATATTTAATTATACTTTTTTTAAAAATATTTTTCATGATACTAGACAAGCCTAATATTTAATTATATTTAATCAAGTCAATTATATTATTTAATTATATTTTTCAAAAATCAAGATTTTATGCTTCCAATATAAATTATATTGTATTGTTTATATTAATTATAATTCATCCTAAAATATACTTATTATTATAGTCTATCACTTATTCAAAACAATTCAAGCTTATTATTATCTAACACTTGTTAAATTCCTCATATTAAGATTATAAAATACATATATTAATCTTTAATTATTTCCTTGGGACCTTTTAATTAGCTTATTTGATATGCCGAATCAAAATCTACATGCATTATTTGATATGCCGAATCAAAATCTACATGCATTATTTGATAATATCAAAACTTATAAATATTTTCAAGGGGATATATTCAATCCATTTAATAGGACATAAATTTCATAAATAATTTAATATTTACCATGCAGTTTATGAAAGTATCAATCTCACCAAGTTTATTAATTTATTTATGAATCTCACTCTTTTTTAATAAAATAAAAATAACTATTAATAAGTATACGAGTCTTTTAATTATTTCAAGATTAAGAGTAATTATGTTTATAATAACAATGAAATATTTTTTTTATATCTCAGCATAAAATAATTATTCCATGATAATCCTAGTTAGAATTTTTCCATTCTCAATGGTCAAGATAAATTTACTAAAATTTTATGCTATGATCTTACCAAAAATGTGTCTAACTATATTAATATTGTGAAATGTAAGAATAGATTCTATAAGAATTGATGATTTGATTTTTTTATGTTAAAGGAAAATTATATGCATCAAATCATCTATAATGCAGCATAAATAACACGTACACTTAATTTTTAATATACACACTCAGTTCATTGTAAACTTACCTATATTTGAAACAACAAAATACATTCAATAAAGATTCACACCAATCAAATGCCTTTTAGTATAAACATAATTCCATGGGAGGATTGAGTGTTCTGTCATTGGGAGAGTTTTCACTATATAGGAGCATCATGGCTTTTCTATGTTCTAGATGCCTCGCCCATTCTCTCTCTCTCTCTCTCTCTCTCTCTCTTTATTTTTCACCATACTTAATGACTTTTCCTATCACAAAACATGTTTTTATTGAAACTCCTCACTTATCGAATGGAACATGCTTACATCCTTAAACAAAAATAGAAAAAAGAAGCACAAATAAAGTTATTTTTTTGTTATGTTTTTAATGAAAAAAATAAACAACAAAACATAAACTAAATTTCATGGTAGTTTGCCCACTTCAGGTTGATTATTTGATATTACTTGACATGCATGCTTACTAGCTACAATTTATTCATGACAACGCATAATAATTCAACTTTATTTTGCTAAATTTGATTATCCATGTTTCATATTATTAATCTCACAATCTTTAGTATATATAATTTTTGGGATAATTATGTTCCACGAGCTTGGGAAAAAAATAATGACTATCAGGGAAATCAATTTTTAATAATTGATATGAAAGAGGTGATAGATTTTATAGAGAAAACCATTCTCATACATTTTTCATTGCTTTCAACACTATAATAAGTGTTGGGGTAAAATGGATATTAAATATCAAATACGATCTCATAGATTTTCTTGTACTTACAAATTGTTTAATAAATATTTTTTGATTTAAATATTTTAATTTTTCATTTTGAAATGTTAACGAATATAGTGAAATCCACACAATATATTTTAGTTTCAAAATATATTTTTCTATTTTTTAAAAATTACAATTTAGTTCCAACTAGATTTTAATTTTTCTACCGTGATAAATTTTTAATTTTTATCCAAATTAAATTTTAAATTGAATTTAATAAAATTTTCAAAAACTAATAATTTCAATTCAAATCCTGCCAAATTTAATTTATTTTAAAGTTGCAAATTTTAATTTTCACACACACAACATATATATTTTATGTCTGAAAATATATTATTAATTATCAAAAAAAATTTCCAAATTATTTTGGGAATAAACTCAAATATGCCTAATTTCTATTATGTCCATACTTGACATAAATCAGAGTACACAACAATCACAATGATAAAACCACAACTAAATAATAAATAAAAATTTTGTATGATGACAAATTTAAAATTAAACAGAAATTATAAATTATATTTTAAAATACATGCTATTATTTAAAGGATTGTAATTAAGTATCTTGTCGGATTAATACAATGCCTTCTTTGTGTTCGAGTGAAAATTATGAGTACCCTTATCATGCACATTTAATCTAAAATGTGCATGAAAATTATATTTTAAAACAAATTCACAATATGTCCACCAAAATGATCTTCCACACAATAGAGTGCACATTTATGCTTATATTTTTTAAGTTTTCATGCATGCCTCTTACCAAAAAAACACAGTCATTTTTCAAAATAAAAAGAATTTTGTTTTATTAAAATTGATGTGTCCGCCCATATTTTATATGATCACTCCGACGGATACAAAAATCACTAGCATAATAAAATGTTAATTATGAAAATTTCCCAAACAAACTAAACTAAAAATAAGACAGATTTAATTTTACTTAAATTGATTTTCCCGAACCAAGTTTAAACATCTAATCTACCCAGTTCAAACAACAATAAGTTGATGGATGCTTTACATAAACTATAGCTTCATGAAATGTTTAAATAGAGGGGGAGTGGATAGAATGCTTGCCATTTTTTTTTTATGTTTTAGTAAATTGCAAATTTTCTAATACATTTAGAGAGTAAGGATGAAGAGAAAGAGAGGGTGAGGGAAAATGAAAGTGAGGGGGGGGGGGGGGGGGAGGGGGAGGAAGTGGAAAAGAGATAGGGAGGAAGTAAGAGGGAGAGAAGGAGAGGGAGAGGGAAGATAGAGGGGGGGGGGGGGGGGGGGGGGAGGAAGATAGAGAGAGGGAAAAGGAAGAGAGAAAGAGAGAGGGAGGGAGGGAGAAGGAATAGAGAGAGAGAGAGGGAGAAGGGATAGTTATAGAGAGAATTGATTTATTTCAAAAGTAATTCATTAAAATCAAGGAAGAAAATTTTTTGTTCATTTTTAAAAAGAGAGAATAAGGAAAAATATATTTTTTAGAAATTAAATGTAACTTTGATGAAGAAGTGTATTTTCTACATTTTATTAAATTTATATACTAAATTATAATTTTAAAATTTCTCACAATAATAACTAATCTCACATAAGAAAAAATATCTAAACCATTGGTGGACTTTTTTGCTAGCTCCAAAGTCTGATCGTCAGGTCCGACCCTAGGAAGTCGATCATGGACTCAAGATAAATGTGTCAAATGGATCGGGTCAGGCTAGACCAGCTCGGCCCATTTTTTTGTGGCACAATCTGGCCACCATGTCAACTCAAGTTTGACCCAATATAATAACCATGTCGTGCCAGGTATGGTCCGACGGCCCGGCTCATACCTGGGGCTGGGTTCGGCCCGGGTCTAGACTTGCTAGGTCGTACTTAATTTTCTAGTTATAATTTAAAAAAATTCAACTAGTTTACTGTAGAGATGTCAACCGGGTCGGGCCAGCCCGACACGAGGCACGGCACGATTCGGTCGTGCCTGGGCCGGCCCGGCACGAAAATTTCTCTTGCACGGGCTCGTGCTGTGCCGTGCCGAGGCCAATCGGGCCTCATGCCGTGCCTGGCCCGGAATCATGTCAAAACTAATTTTTTTTAAATTTAGGGTTACGGGGCTGCCAAATCATATTTTTTTAAATTAGGGTTTCTGGCACGCCGAAACCCTAATTTTTTTTAATTTAGGGTTCAGCCCGATCGGCTCGAACTCAACGGATCATGCCCTGGGCCCTTGCTGGACTGAACTCTACAAAATTGTGTCTGGTCCAGCACGAAAACACGCTCGAGCCTAAAAAATGGGCCGTGTCTGCCCGACATATTCAGTTTGACTTTGACACCTCTAGTTTACTGTGTCAATGGTTGACTTGGCCTAGCTCATAGCACGGTTCTAAACTGTCGTGCCTGGTCAGGCACGGATGAACCGGACCAGGCCAGACATGGATGAATTGGGCTGGGCATGAATAAACTGGGCTGGGCCACTTGACCTCCAACTCAGGGTGGAAATGGAATGGAAGTATGGAAGATTGGAAGTGGAACCCGACGGCCTATAATTCTCAATCAAAACCTCGAGGATTCAACCGTAATTTTATCAACAAACAACAACAAAAAAAACAGTAATCTCTCAACATTAAAATACCACGAAACCCTAGACCTTGCTGTTATACTGCTGTCCTACGACCTATAAGTACAACAGCAAGAAATTCATAGCCGCCAGTTCCTTTTCTTTGCCGACCTAGCTGTTTGTGCTAAAAACAAGTCGCTAAAATCATCCATTGCCAGGTTGTTATATCTTCAACTAGATCTCTGCTCGCTGTTTGCCTCATTCATTCGCCTTTGTTATATTGATTTTCACTCTTCTTTGTAGCCACCAATCAAATAATCTCTTTCTGATTTATCTGCGTGTTTTCGTATTGGTATCGAGAATCTCTTCGGTTTTTTGTGTGGGTTCTGTTTCGCATCTGATATTCATCTGTGTTAATTGCTTTTAGCAAGATAATCGCTTGATTTTCTTTTATTTGCAACTGTGAAATCGTTTAACGGCAAAGGAATCTCTCCCATGTTAATGTTCGCAAATTGTAAATGATTTCATTGACGTAATTGTATACCTAGCTATGATATGCTTCTAACCTAGCAGTCCGATTCAACACTTGTCTAAAATTCTGGTTTTTTTAATCGTCTTAGATTGTGTTGTTTACCAGTCGATTCATAATTTTGATTGCGAATGCGACACCGTGATTAATCGTCTGAGATTCATGTTTACGTTATGGCAGATGCGGAAATAATTGTTTTTTATCGTCTGTTTTCTACGCGCTGCTATTTTTTTGTTGTTGTTTGAAAAGATCGTTTACTTGCCTTCCAGATAAAAATTCTTGATTCCTAGCACTTGTAGTCAAGCATCATTAAGTGTTTTCATCCGCCGTATGATTATTAAATTACTCGGATTTTTTTTTGTGCAGTGGTGATTAATAATGGGGAAAGAAAAGGTTCACATAAACATTGTGGTTATCGGCCATGTCGATTCTGGAAAATCAACGACTACTGGCCACCTGATCTACAAGCTAGGAGGCATCGACAAGCGTGTGATTGAGAAGTTCGAGAAGGAAGCAGCAGAGATGAACAAACGGTCGTTCAAATATGCTTGGGTTCTCGACAAGCTCAAGGCTGAGCGCGAGCGCGGAATCACAATTGATATTGCTCTCTGGAAGTTCGAGACCACAAAGTTCTACTGCACTGTCATTGATGCTCCTGGTCACCGCGACTTCATCAAGAACATGATCACCGGAACGTCACAGGCCGACTGTGCCATCCTCATCATAGATTCCACCACTGGTGGCTTCGAGGCTGGAATCTCGAAGGATGGTCAGACTCGAGAGCATGCTCTTCTGGCATTCACTCTCGGCGTGAAGCAGATGATCTGCTGCTGCAACAAGGTACACTTGGTTGATTCTGCTTTCAGGTTTTTTTTTTTTCGTCGTGTTATGTGCTGGCGTTGCGAATCTACTTGTGTGAATGCAGATGGATGCGACCACACCCAAATACTCCAAGGCAAGGTATGATGAAATAACGAAGGAAGTATCTTCCTACTTGAAGAAGGTCGGGTACAATCCAGAGAAAATTCCATTCGTACCCATCTCTGGTTTTGAGGGAGACAACATGATCGAGAGGTCTTCTAATCTAGACTGGTACAAGGGCCCTACTCTTCTGGAGGCACTCGACATGATTCAGGAGCCCAAGCGGCCGACTGACAAGCCTCTCCGGCTCCCGCTGCAGGATGTCTACAAGATTGGCGGGATAGGAACCGTGCCGGTGGGGCGGGTCGAGACGGGAATGCTAAAGCCAGGAATGGTTGTCACCTTCGGTCCCACCGGGCTTACTACGGAAGTCAAGTCCGTGGAGATGCATCACGAGGCTCTGGTAGAGGCTCTTCCCGGCGACAATGTCGGGTTCAACGTCAAGAATGTTGCCGTGAAGGATCTGAAACGTGGGTTCGTCGCTTCCAACTCCAAGGATGATCCGGCCAAGGAAGCTGCCAATTTCACATCCCAAGTGATCATAATGAACCATCCTGGCCAGATTGGAAACGGATACGCCCCTGTGCTGGACTGCCACACCTCCCACATAGCTGTCAAATTTGCGGAGATCCTCACCAAGATTGATCGGAGGTCCGGCAAAGAACTCGAGAAGGAGCCCAAGTTCCTGAAGAACGGCGATGCAGGATTCGTGAAGATGATTCCCACGAAGCCTATGGTGGTCGAAACATTCTCCGAATACCCTCCCCTCGGTCGGTTTGCCGTTCGCGACATGCGCCAGACTGTCGCTGTCGGCGTTATCAAGAGTGTTGAGAAGAAAGATCCTACCGGTGCAAAGGTCACTAAGTCTGCCGTGAAGAAGGGCAAGTGAATGAATGGTTCTCCTATTTTCATTGATATGCTCGACTACCTAGTCCTTCTATCCAACCCTGTTTTCCAGTTTATCATCTTGTTTTGCAATGCGTCCTGTTCTTTTGCCCATTCTGCAGTCGATTGCTGCTCCCAGTCATGGGTGCTTGATCGCCGGTGGAGACATTTAAGTTAATTTATTTTTTGCTGTGGAGTCTGTACCTAATTCCCATGGTAATGCAAATTTCTTCTTCCCGTTGTAAGCATTTATTTTTTAATCTTCCTGCTGTATGAAATTAAATATTTTTTCTAGCTATTATTCTTCTCTTTGCCTGTTCCAATGGCTTCTTTTCTGTAATTAAAATGCAAATCACCTATAAATTATTGTTAAACACGCCACCAAACAAGTCATTAAATATTCAATATTGACACAAATTACTTGCCTTCCAGAAGACAACATAAACTAGATGAAGTGGGAGTATTCTTTGGTGTTGGATGAAAATAAACAAAATTATTTATTTGATCAAAATACATTGGATGCACTTCTTTTGGTTTATAGTAAGCTACGTTCTGCATGAACTTAATCTCATATAAACTTTACAACTCTACAATCTTTATTTCAGTTAGACAATTCCAATGGGAGTTGCCAAAAATAAGGTGTCAAATATCATTTTGCAACCTTGAATATTATTTTGATACTATTTAACAATATTTTTGGATCAATGGTAGATACTAAAATGGAGTTTAATTTTTATAATTAAATATTTTTTTATTTAAATTTATCTTCTCAACTCTGTTGAGAGCCATTGAGATGCACAGTAACTATCAACTCTGATTTTGTATACTCTCATTAATCTCTCAAAAGTTGTAAAGTGTGACACCTCAAAACTTTTGATGAAAATTTGTCACATTCGATACCATTCTCGTTGAAACAATATTTTTTGTGATTTGGGTGATATTTTGGCAGTTATGAAGATGACATCCTTGATAGCAACTCTCATTAGAGTTGCTCTTAGTATAAATAGGAGTAAGATCATTAAAAATATCATTTAATTTTACATGTGAACATCAAACAACAAAAAATACAATAAAGACTAATTGTGATTCTAATATTTGCAATTTTTTCCATTTTTTATATAATTAGTTTAAATAAAATACTATTTTTATGTTATGTACATAATGAAAAAAATAAGTATTAATTGTGTGAAATATAATGGAGAGGCAGAACAATAAATAATTCATCATGATACATTAGCATCGTATTTCAAAAATTTAATTATCTTTTTAGTAATAAGACAATTAAAATCTATTGAATTGACCAAAAATAAGGAATAGAAAATCTTATACTAGAATATAATAAAATCAAGTCTAAATAAAAAAATAGGAAAAGGCTAGGGGCAGTTCACAAGTTGGGGTAATCTCCCATTAGAAACATAAAAAATATGATTAAATAAAATAAAATGTTGCAACACCCTTCAACAAACTACTACATAAATATCCAACATGCCAAGTTTGGAAGAGAGAGAGAGAAGCAGGGTAGAGACTTATTCAAGACATTCATAAATGTATATGCTTGCAGGTTCATGATAGGAATATAAGCTGTAATCAGTCTCATCTTAGATATTCTTTCTAAAAAGAAAATAATCTATTTCTCTGTTATTTCTCTACTTGTGAAACACCAGATTGGAATTTATATATCTTCAGGGCCCACTTACGTGGGCCCCTACATCCCCTTAGCCCCCGAAGAACCGAGCAGGTAAGAAATATCCCTAGTACATCCCACCAGTAAGACTTGAACTTGTGACCTCCTGGACATTGCCAATAGTCCCAACCAGCTAAGCTCCTTATGAGAGGGGATTCATTGTCTACTATTACAATAGAGAGTTGTAGTAAAAATAAGTGTATACCAATTCTCCTCAAGAAGATGTTAAATCCAAAATATCTTATAAATAATTATTATTATCACCCTAAACTCAACTTTTATACTAGATCTTGAGGTAATTAGTTCTCTTAATATTTTAGGAAACAATATTGCCTTAAAGAACAATATAATATTTTATAGTAGAATTCATTTTATGCAAGATAGTGCATAACTAGAATCTAAAAAGCTATTTAGTTGGTTGTGCTCATGATCAATGAAAGAGATGCCAAAATATAGAGATTTCTTCATTTACCTTAGTAGACAAAGAGTTGTATCTAGGTAAATCAATCATGAATAATCTAAAAAATAACTAAATATTATAATTATATTAGTCATATATGATCTAGTGATAATCAGATAGTTAATATTTCTTTTGAATTTCTTATGTGTAGTTTTGTCAACTAGAAGCTTATATTTGATAAAAAATCAATATCTAGTTTGATAAAAGTACCGATTGGAGTACAACTTAAAAAATGGACATCTATGAGAATATCAACTACATACCTCATATGTTTTAACATAATATTATTTCTATTATAAGTCACATATATCCCAAGGAAATATTTGAGCCTCCAAAGATTTTTATTCATTAATGTGATTTAACTTACTCATTTGAGTTGGATGATTCCCGACTCAATATATCTCATTTTAAAGATGTCATCCTCATATATAATTAGTAAGATAAGCCTATCATCTAAACTAATTAGTAAAAAAGTAATCTATAATACATTTATGTAAACCAAAAGAGGTGGCTAAAGTTAAAATCTTAAAAATCAAGTATTCAGTTGTTGGAATCATTTTATGCTGAAAGCCATTTATGTTTGTTTTTCCTTTTAATTTTTATTTGGATTCATTTTTGATTTTCTTTTGAATAAGAATGTATTGAGATTGTATTTATAATAGGTACACACGTGTCCCTAATTATACATAGTAGATAATTTGGTATATTGAGTTTGGCTTATGTATGAAATATTATCAATTCTTATATAATATAAGTTTAATGTTCACAATCTAGATGGAGTTGGAAACTCTGTTAATAAGATTGTAGCATAAGATTTTAGTAGGTCTATCTTGACTATATGGAATGATGAAATTCTAATTTTTTGTGCTAGCTCCCTTATCTGTATTAAATGGAACCAAAGTGATATAATTATTTGATATTGACATGTAAAATAAAAATACATTGTAGTTATTGAAAATATTATTATTCTTAATCATGATGTAATTGATAAATACATATACTTGTTAATAGTAATTTTGACTGATAAAGGGTATGATTTATAATTAGATCAATATACTCGGCTAGATAACTTTGCTAATTATATGGTGAATGTTGATTATCAATGGAATTCAAGTCCTGTAAAATGGATTGATGCTGCCTCCTTGAGGATGCTTATAAGTTTTAATTTTACCAATCCCTAAATTTTTAATCCAATATATCAAATAAGTTAAGTATAAGTTCTTAGGATAATAAATATGAGATTAATTGAATTAGATTATCAGTAATTTGATTCAATTGATGAGTCTCTATAATCTTAACATGGATAATTAAACATGTATTGCAAATAACAAAAAAAGTGTATTATTTAGAATAAGTGAGTGAGTGTAATTATAACTAATATGAATTATGATACACATAATTTATATCGGGAACCCAAAATCTTATTTATGTCAAGGTCCATTCAATGGCCTAGTCGAATGCCATTACAAATATTTAAAATTATAATTAAATAATTAGATAATTTATTTAGAGTATGTGTGTATATAAAATTGGGATAATTAATTTGCTTGACATTATATTAATTAATTTTATTTACAAATATAAATTAAAATCTAATTAATTATTTGATTATATATATATATATTAATTGAATTAAATCTTTAATATAATTTAAATAAAATAAAAATGGGGACACACCACATCATTTTTGCAAAGTGATGTGACTTGTGTGTGTGTGTTTTTTTTTTATGCGGATTTTATGATAAAAAATAGATGCACAACTCACACCCTATGCATCTTCGTCCTCACGATGAAGGAGCAAACAAACAAGAGATGGGGAACTCTAACATCACGAATAATTAAGGTATATGTTAAAACAATATTGCTTTGAACTTCGTCCAACACGATAAAAAATTAAATTGAATATGTTACATGCAAAATCTAGGAATGATTTCAAAATATAACAATTGTATCATAGCTCAGGTATATGGTATTGCATGTAAATGAATTGAGTTTTAATATGGATAGAAGATTAGATATTGTCTTTGATTATAATAGAGGCATTTTAAACTCTATTAAACAAAATATTGCCTAGCTATTTAGGTATTTTGAATGATGCATTTGGATGCGTTTGGATGTGAAAAAATACTTAATAATTTGTGGGGTTGTATTTTTGCATTTAGTCTACGTGATTTTTGTAATCACATGGAATGTAATTATAATTTATTTCCACAAATATGTTAGATGTTTCTGTGAACTTTTTTTGAGGGTATATAAGCTTCTTTAACTAAGCAGGATAGTGACTGTGGTGGAATACATAGTGGCAAATGACATTCACAATGGAGCATACAATGATGGATGATGATTGTGGTGGAGCATGTAGTGCTGGATAGTGACCACGGTGGAACTTGTAGTGATGGATGGTGATTGTGGTGGAGCAAGTTGTGGTGAATAGTGGCCATAGTAGAGCTTAAAGTGGCTAATGTTGGATGTGGTGGAACTTGTATATATTTTTTGTTTTGTTTTAGTTTTTGGGGTGCTGGCCACGAGCCTATGTGCCCCTGCAACCTGACCAGGCATGATTGAACTCCATTGGGGTGCTGCCCCAAAACTCAGACTTCCTTAATGGAAGTCCTTGATTGATATACCCTAAAAGCCAAATAACTAGGCTGTTTAACATAGAAATTATGTGATGACATAATCATCAGATAATTGTGGAATGCATTTATGTGATGACATGGATACATGTGAAGTTATATTTTTGTAAATGCATGGGATGACATGGTCATCATTTAGTTATGGCATGGATGCATGTATTGCTATATTTTTGTAAATGCATGTGATGGCATATCATTATGCTTGGATGAGATCACATGTTATTGTGTTTGAATTTGATGTTGTGTATAGTGGTATGTGAAAATATGAATGATGGATTTATGTGATAACTTGTATGATGATTGCGATTAAATAATAGATATTTCATGAAGTGCCCTTACATGCATACATTCAAATAACAAACCACTATTTTATTAAGGAAAAAAAATTAAAGTTCCTATTTTAAGATTATTTTTGAAGGGAATTAATAATCTTATTTTTCTAAATGCCTCAATCTTTTGAATCACCTAAGTGGGTGAGAGAATTCATCAAGAATGAATCTCTTTGTCTCAATCATTGGTTTGTAAGTAATTCAAGTCAATTTAGTTTTGGTACAATCCTTCTATCAGAATGATTGACTTCTTGCTCTACTTAGAACAAACCTCCGTGAGATAGTTTTATGGATTGCTAAAATGGATCACTTCACCATATACAAGAATTTATTTAAGAACAACATTATAGAATTATGTAATAATATACACTTAGCTATAAATAATATTATTCTCTCTATTTGAGTCTTTATTGTTATTTATAGGAACAAAGCAAAATCATCTATTTAGTCTTGTTTGGTATAGTCTATTGCTTAGAGAACAAGATTAATAAAAATCGGCATGTCTGGATAAATAATGGATAGTAGATATCCTTCTATTTAGGCATGCTATTTATGGTATATCAGATTACTAATGAATTCGCTTGAGAATTGATAGAGGGAACCAATACTCGAAATAAAATTCAAAGCTAATTGGCTCGTTGTAATTTTTTAGGGATTTTAAGATGACTTTCAACTTGTTACTATTCTTAAAGAAAATAATTTTGATAGAACCAATTACATAGATTGAAAAAGAAATATTGATATTGTTTTAACTATTGAGAACAATAAAACTATATCCATAGATCTTTGTCAAGATAAACCTCATGAAGAGACAAATGAACAGGAAATAAAGCCTTATGAGAAATAGGTGAAAGCTGACAATATATCAAGCATTATATGTTGGCCGAAAATATTATTCCATAACTACTGCATATGATACGATGTCTAATCTTAATAAAATTTTAAAGAATCAAACTCATTTTTCTAGATAGAAAGCCAAGAGAAATCTAATGAATACTTTGAATGCTGAAAATATTTTAAGAAGTAATTATTTTTTAAACATGATTGGTATTCCAAATGAATTAGAGATCTTTAGAGTTGAGATTGATGTTAATTTTTAGATTGATATCATTTTATAATATAATATAATCTAAAAAAATAAAAAAAATAAAAAAACTAAAAAAAGATAAAAAAGATAAAAAAGATAAAAAAGATAAAAAAGATAAAAAAGATAAAAAAGATAAAAAAGATAAAAAAATTAAAAAAATTAAAAAAATTAAAAAAATTAAAAAAATAAAAAAAATAAAAAAAATAAAAAAAATAAAAAAAATAAAAAAAAATAAAAATAAACAAGATAAACAGTGTAAACAAGATAAACAAGATGATAAACAAGATAAACAAGATAAAAAAGATAAAAAAGGTAAACAAAATAAAAAAGATAAACAAAATAAACAAAATAAAAAAAATAAACAAAATAAAAAAAAAACACAAAATAAACAAAATAAAAAAATAAAGAAAATAAAAAAAATAAAGAAAATAAAGAAACTAAAGAAAATAAAGAAATAAAAAAAATAAAGAAATAAAAGAAAATAAAGAAATAAAAGAAAATAAGGAAATAAAAGAAATAAAAAAAAATAAAAGAAATAAAAGAAATAAAAGAAATAAAAGAAATAAAAGAAATAAAAGAAATAAAAGAAATAAAAGAAATAAAAGAAATAAAAGAAATAAAAGAAATAAAAGAAATAAAAGAAATAAAAGAAATAAAAGAAATAAAAGAAATAAAAGAAATAAAAGAAATAAAAGAAATAAAAGAAATAAAAGAAATAAAAGAAATAAAAGAAATAAAAGAAATAAAAGAAATAAAAGAAATAAAAGAAATAAAAGAAATAAAAGAAATAAAAGAAATAAAAGAAATAAAAGAAATAAAAGAAATAAAAGAAATAAAAGAAATAAAAGAAATAAAAGAAATAATAGAAATAAAAGAAATAAAAGAAATAAAAAAAATAAAAGAAATAAAAGAAATAATAGAAATAAAAGAAATAAAAGAAATAAAAGAAATAAAAGAAAATAAAGAAATAAAAGAAAATAAAGAAATAAGAGAAATAAGAGAAATAAAAGAAATAAAAGAAATAAAAAAAATAAAAGAAATAAAAGAAATAAAAGAAAATAAAGAAATAAAAGAAAATAAAGAAATAAAAGAAATAAAAGAAATAAAAGAAATAAAAGAAATAAAAGAAATAAAAGAAATAAAAGAAATAAAAGAAATAAAAGAAATAAAAGAAATAAAAGAAATAAGAAGAAATAAAAGAAATAAAAGAAATAAAGAAATGAAAGAAATAAAAGAAATAAAAGAAATAAACGAAATAAACGAAAATAAAGAAATAAAAGAAAATAAAGAAATAAGAGAAATAAAAGAAATAAAAGAAATAAAAGAAATAAAAGAAATAAAAGAAATAAAAGAAATAAGAAAATAAATGAAATAAAAGAAATAAAAGAAATAAAAGAAATAAAAGAAATAAAAGAAATAAAAGAAATAAAAGAAATAAAAGAAATAAAGAAATAAAAGAAATAAAAGAAATAAAGAAATAAAGAAATAAAGAAAATAAAGAAATAAGAGAAATAAGAGAAATAAAAGAAATAAAAGAAATAAAAGAAATAAAAGAAATAAAAGAAATGAAAGAAATAAAAGAAATAAAAGAAATAAACGAAAATAAAGAAATAAAAGAAAATAAAGAAATAAGAGAAATAAGAGAAATAAAAGAAATAAAAGAAATAAAAGAAATAAAAGAAATAAAAGAAATAAAAGAAATAAAGAAATAAAAGAAATAAAAGAAATAAACGAAATAAACGAAAATAAAGAAATAAAAGAAATAAAAGAAATAAGAGAAATAAAAGAAATAAAAGAAATAAAAGAAATAAAAGAAATAAAGGAAAATAAAGAAATAAAAGAAAATAAAGAAATAAGAGAAAATAAAGAAATAAGAGAAATAAGAGAAATAAGAGAAATAAAAGAAATAAGAGAAATAAGAGAAATAAAAGAAATAAAAGAAATAAAAGAAATAAAAGAAATAAAAGAAATAAAAGAAATAAAAGAAATAAAAGAAATAAACGAAATAAGAAATAAATAAAGAAATAAGAGAAATAAAGAAATAAAAGAAATAAAAGAAATAAAAGAAATAAAAGAAATAAAAGAAATAATAGAAATAATAGAAATAAAAGAAATAATAGAAATAATAGAAATAAAAGAAATAAAAGAAATAAAAGAAATAAAAGAAATAATATAAATAAAAGAAATAAAAGAAATAAAAGAAATAATAGAAATAATAGAAATAAAAGAAATAATAGAAATAATAGAAATAAAAGAAATAAAAGAAATAAAAGAAATAATAGAAATAAAAGAAATAAAAGAAATAAAAGAAATAAAAGAAATAAAAGAAATAAAAGAAATAAAAGAAATAAAAGAAATAAAAGAAATAAAAGAAATAAAAGAAATAAAAGAAATAATAGAAATAAAAGAAATAAAAGAAATAAAAGAAATAAAAGAAATAAAAGAAATGAAAGAAATGAAAGAAATGAAAGAAATGAAAGAAATGAAAGAAATGAAAGAAATGAAAGAAATGAAAGAAATGAAAGAAATGAAAGAAATGAAAGAAATGAAAGAAATGAAAGAAATGAAATAAATGAAAGAAATGAAAGAAATGAAAGAAATGAAAGAAATGAAAGAAATGAAAGAAATGAAAGAAATGAAAGAAATGAAAGAAATGAAAGAAATGAAAGAAATGAAAGAAATGAAAGAATGAAAGAAATGAAAGAAATGAAAGAAATAAAAGAAATAAAAGAAATAAAGAAATAAAAGAAATAAAAGAAATAAAGAAATAAAGAAATAAAAGAAATAAAAGAAATAAAAGAAATAAAAGAAATAATAGAAATAAAAGAAATAAAAGAAATAAAAGAAATAAAAGAAATAAAAGAAATAAAAGAAATAAAAGAAATAAAAGCAATGAAAGAAATGAAAGAAATGAAAGAAATGAAAGAAATGAAAGAAATGAAAGAAATGAAAGAAATGAAAGAAATGAAAGAAATGAAAGAAATGAAAGAAATGAAAGAAATGATAGAAATGAAAGAAATGAAAGAAATGAAAGAAATGAAAGAAATGAAAGAAATGAAAGAAATAAAAGAAATGAAAGAAATGAAAGAAATGAAAGAAATAAAAAAATAAAAGAAATAAAAGAAATGAAAGAAATAAAGAAATAAAAGAAATGAAAGAAATAAAAAAAATAAAAGAAATAAAAGAAATGAAAGAAATAAAAGAAATAAAAGATATAAAAAAAATAAAAAAATAATAAACTTTATTAGACAATGGCATCTTTATCGACTATAAATCTTATTAGAAAATTATCTGATATCTTTGTTACTAAATAAACTTCTTCTATACTTAAAAGAAAGAAAATAAAGAAATTTCATACATGTTCATATTTCCTAGTTAACTCCTAAGTCTCAAGCGAGTAAAAAAGTTGAAAGCAAAATATTTCATTATAAATAGTCAGCACATTGTAAGAAGAATTTCTTGGTTATCTGAGCAAGATAAACAATCAAGGTAAACAATTTACTAGTAGTTAATATATGTTTAGTGGTAGCATCTATGGATACCAAGTATGTAGATACTTTAACTACTAATTATGTTTGTAATTCTTTATAGTGATTCCAAGAAATTAAAAAAATTAAGATAGTTATATGGATTGTTAGCACAAACCATCATAAGATAGTTATATGGATTGTTAAAATGAGTCACTTCATCATCTAAAGGATTCACTAAAGAACAATTAGTCTAGAATTATGTGATAGTGTATACTTTGTTATAAATAATAACATCCTATTTATCTAAGTTATTATTATTATTTATATGATCAAATCAAAGTCATATATGTTTAGTCTTGTATGGGATGACCCATTTCGTGGACAATAAGATTAATAGGAATCATTTTAATATTGGATAATATATGTCCTCCAATCAAGGCATGTTGTTCGTGGTATATCAAATTGATAACAAAATTATTCAAGAATTGGTAGAGGGAACCAATTTTCAAAATAAAATTCAAAGCTAATTGGTTCATTATAATTTTTTAGGTTTTTTTTAAATGACTTTTAAACCCCTCATTACTAATCTTAAAGAAAATAAACTTGATAGAACCAATTATATAGATTAGAAAATAAATCTTAATATTGTTTTGACTATTGAGAACTATAAATTTATACTAACAAATCTTTACTTGGATAAATCTCATGAATGGGCAATCGAACATGAAGTCATGCCTTATAAGAAACAGGTGGAAGCTAATAAGATATCAAAGTATTATATTTTTTATTCTATATCAATTATACTTCAACATCAACATCAATTCATGAGTATTGTGTATGATATAATATCTAATTTCAAATAAATATTTAGGAATCTAATTCATTATATTAGATAGAATGTCATAATGAATCTGATGAATACTATGATGGATGAATACATCTTACTAAGGAATTATGTTCTAAAGATGATTGATCTTTTGAATGAACTAGAAATCCTTTGAGCTGAGATTAATATGGATTACCAGATCAATTTCATTCTCCAATCACTACCAGATTCATATAAGTAAATTTGCCTAAACTATACTATGAATAAACTTGATTGGATACTGTACAATTACTTAAAAAATTAGTATTAGCTGAAAGTCATATTAGAAAATTATCTAATGTATTTGTTGTTAAAAAGTTTTCTTCTAAATTGAATGGAAAACATGGAAAAGAAATTTTAAAAACATATTCATGTTCCTCAGTTAGCTCCTAAAGTCACAAGTGAGAGTAACTAGCAAAAAGATAAATATTTTCATAACAAGCAATTAGGATATTCATTTGTAAATCTCATTTACCAATAGTTGAGACATGTTTAGCAATTGTATCTATCAATGCATTGTGCGTAGATATGAAAACCATTCATTTCCTTTGTAATTCTTTGTAGCGTTACAAGTAAACCTGACAACTAAGTGATGAGAGATTAATCTTTACTTGGGAAAAATTATGAAGATACTGACTATTCTAGTGGCAAATTACTATCTTCATTTTGAGAGAGATATAATTTTAATTTTTAAAGATTCACTTTATGTATATTTCATCAAAAGAAATTTAATATTTGTTTCCAATTTGATTTAGGATGGATGTTTTTTTTCAATAATTCTTTAATAATCTATTTAAATAAAAGTTTATCTATTTTAGTGCATTAAAAGATAATCTTTATTTTAATGATCATATTTCGCATTCACAACATTGAGATGAATTGAATAATACAAACATCTTACTATGTAAAAGAAAATAACATTTCCAAATGAAATAACCCTATCTTTGATACTTATTCCTAGGTCATATAAATCTAAAATGGATATCAAGACTAATTAATGATGGATCTTTGGGTCCATTGAAAGTGGCTTCTAGCTTGTGAATCATTCTTTGAAGGAAAATTGACCAAATGACCTTTTTTGGCTAAAGGATATATAACCAAATAATATTTAGAACTAGTTCATTTTAGTTTATGTGGAGCCATGATTATCCAAACGAGATGTGACTTTGAGTATTTCATCATATTTATTGATGATTACTCAAAGTATAGATACAATAATTTAATACGCCAGAAGTTTGAAGTCTTTGAGAAATTCAAAGAGTATAGGGGCAAAATGGAGAAGCATCTTAATAAATGTCTCTGGACATTATGATCTAGTCGTGGTAGCATATCTCTTGGGAGAGTTTCATGAAACTTGTTAGATCAAGTGATTACATCCTAATAATCTACACTTGGCATTCCATAACAAAATAGAATGATAGAAATCTACTTCTCCAACAAAATTGGTCCCATTTAAGTCAGTACCTACTTCTCCAACAAAATTATGGATTAAGCATAAATCTAGTCTGAAATAAATTCACCTATGGGGTTGCCTAGTACATGTGCAAAAATAGAAAATAAATAAGTTGGAACAAAAAAAAAGTTTGTTTCTTCATGTGATATCCTAGAGAAATCAAAGATAATTTATTTTATAGTCCAAAGGATCAGAAAGTCGTTTAATTCCAATGCCCCAATTCCTAGAAGACTATACATCAAGCCTTAAGTCAAAAATTAAAATTATTATAAAAGAATTGAAAGGGGATAAATCAACCCAAACTTTTTCAATACCGTTGAAACAATAAAAAATATCATAAAGTAATTTTCTAGATATCTCATTACATTATCATAACGGGAGGATTGTTAAGGTTGATGTTAATACTGAATCTTATAAACCAATCATTGACATGCTGGTTGGTTACACACTCAGAGAGTGATGATCATAATGGTTTACAAGGTTCAACATCTTCACATCATACCGCTAAAAATATACAGTTGATGGGAGTGTCTTGTCATATATAGCGAGAAGGTTATTCATTAACCTACATGATATACAGTCAAAGAGTCTTATAATAGAATCTCTGTTGAGATAGATACTAATCCCAATATCTATGATGAAGTGCTTAAAGATAAATGTCTAGAACTTTGGCAATAGGGTATGAAATTATTTATGTAGTCCATGCATTTTAATCATGCATGGGATCGAACCATTTAAAGGGATAAAATCCATCAAGTACAAATGGACCTATAAGAAAACTAGAGGAACATACGGTAACGTTAAGATTTATAAGACTAAGCTTATTGCAACAAGTTTTACTCTGAAAGAAGGAATCAATTATAAAGAAACCTTTTGCTCGTAGTAATGTTGGAGTCTATTTGAATTCTCTTATTCATCACAACTCATTATGAACATGAGATTTGCTAGATAGATGTAAAAACTACATTTCTAAATGGACATATTGAAGAGTATATCTATATGATATATCATAATTTTTCATAGAAAAAAGCCAAAAACACATTGTCACCAACCTACTCATCCACGTATCAATGCAGCCACATGGCAACCTCACAATCAAAATTATTATGAGACCTAGCTTACAATGATATACTTCATGCCTCTATGCTAATTGGTTTTACCCTACCCCTGCCTCATCATAAGAGTAGCTCCAACTCTTGATCTGTTTGTGTAAAGTAGACCAACACCCTTCTTCATAGTAGAGTCTCAGGCTATTGACAAGCTCTCCAACTTAATAGGGTTAGCATGCTTGAATTTCAAAGAAGCATCACCTTTAATACACATGCACTCTCATGTTGGAGTACTATCATATATTTACAAATCCATCTGCATTCTTATTATTCAATAAAGTCATTAGCTATGGTCATAGACACACATGATAAGTTAGTGACATTCTTTCCTATCCAATATCTTGCACACCCTCATGCATTGCACCTTTCATCGATCTCAATCTTTGAAGTCTATTGCTTCACATGAGCATTAATCCATTAAGGTCTCCATTTATTCCTTGGTCCAAAGAGGACGTCTCTCATCAGGGACATGTCTTCTCATACCCATGAAAGGAGTCCCCACTCACTTTCACCCTGAAAGCAACACATAAAGCAAAACTTTCATCCCTAGTAAGCAAGCACACAATATGCACTACTAGATAGTAATTTGCACATTTTTTTTATTCTGGAAAAATAGGAGTCCTCTTGTTGCATCTTCGCACATGACTTCATTAGCTATTGTGCATTTGTAGGAAAGATAGACTTTTATCCACCAAGATTTACAGGAAGGCAACACCTAGTGCTGACAATCTTCTATACCCACTCTGATACTATTTTTCACGAGCCTACTCATTCATGCAACAATATAACTCACGCAACAACCTCACAATTAACACTATTATGAGACTTAACATACCATGTTACACTTCATGCCTCTATATTGATTAGTTTTGCCTTATTCAAGGCTCATCCGGATAAGCTTCCCAACCAGGTATTGACTCATTTTAGCATGCATGATTTCAAGAAATATTTTTCTTTTTATAAACATAATCACTATGTCTAAAAATTTAAGTTCCAAAACACCTAATGAGATATACAAAATAAAAGTGGTTCCTTATGTCTCTATAGTATGAGGCCTATTGTATACAATACTTTATACTAAACTTAGTATTTACTTTGCCACATGTATGGTCAACATAAATCAATCTAACATAGAACAATAATATTAGATGATAATAATATACATAATCAAGTACCTAAAAATGACTATATATTATATGTTAGTATATAACGTGGACAAACTTTTATTTATTTGGGTATATGTACTCATATTTCCAATAGGATGAGGATTTGAGAAAGCTCACCTCAAGTTATATGTTTACCTTGGGAAGTGAAGCCATAAATTAGAAAAGTATAAAGAATTCTTGTATTTACTATAGGAGGTTGTATGGTTCAAAACTACTAGATAAATCTAAGAGTCATTTATTTTGTTCAATTTTCTATTACACTTTAATATAATAATAGTGGAGCAGTTGCTAGCTTGATATAATTTAGAATCTATAAGAAGGTAAAATTTATTGAGCTCAAATATTATCTAATAAGAAATATTATAAGAAAAAAAGATAATCAAAATAACATTAGTAGAGAACTTGGTGATTTCATTTATGAAAATATTACCAACTAAAACCTTTGAAAGGTATATGGAAGAAATGAGAATAAGATGTGTGAAATCATAGCTTCTTCAAGTCTAAGTGGGGAGTTTATAAGAATTATTTTATAAGGAAAGTTATTTTTGTTTGTTTTTCCTTTTAATTGTTGGATAGATTCATTTCAGTTTTTTTTTATGATAATGAGTTGAGATTGTATTTATAATAGATATATATGTCTATTTTATTCTATATAGTAGATGATTTGGTACGTAGAATTTAGTTTATGTATGAAAGATTAAATTATTGGTTCTTATAAAATATAAATTTACTATTCACATTCAGATAGAGTTGAATACTTTATTAGTAAGACTATAGTATGAAATTTAGTATGTCAATATTGAATATGGGGAATGATAAAATTCTAATTTCTTGTGCTAGTGTACTTTTATATATTGAATGTGATCAAAGTGATGTATTTATTTTATACTAACATGTAAAATAAAAACATAATGTAGTTATTATAAATACTATTACTCTTAATTTTGATATAATTGATAAACAATTACACTTATTAATAATTATTTTGACTCATAAAGTTTGAGATTTATAATTATACAAATATACTTAGTCAGTTAAATAACTTTGTCATTGTGAATATTGATTATTGATGGAATCCATATCCTATAAAATTGATTGATGATTTTCCTTTGAGGATACTTATATATTTTATATTTCCAAACCCTATAAGTAGATATTGATTCGACATATCGAATAAATTAAATGGAAGGTCTCGAGGTAATATATAAAAGATTGTTTGAATTAAATTATCAGCAATTTGATTTAATTGATGGATATCTATAATCTTAACTTGGAGAGTTAAATTAGTACTATATAAAAAAATTAGAATAAGTGAGTGAATACAATTATAATTTTATAGTAGTATAAATTATAATAAAAAATTTAGTTTATTTATTTAGAGTTTGTGTGTGTATAAAATCGAAACAATTATTTTGGTTGAAATTATATTAATTAATTTTATTAATTGATATAAATTAAAATCATATAATTATTTGATATATATATATATATATATATAATTAATTAATTAATTAATTAATTAAATCTTTAATATAATTTAAATAAAATAAAAAAGGGGACATGTCACATCACTTTGCAAAGAGATTCTTTGTGATGATTATGCAAGCAAATGAGAGAAAGGTCTAGGGAACTCTAATATCATGAATAATTAAGGGATGTGTTAAAATAATCTTGCTTTGATCTTCATCCAATAAGATAAAAACTTTAAATGAATCTATTACATGAAATATCTAGGAACGATTTTAAAATATGACACTAGTTACTATTGTAGGCTGGCCATATAAAATTATTTTCAATCTACAAACAAAATCTCACTACTATGTTACTACTTGAAAAGTAGGTAGTACTTGATATGCACTTCATTCTCTAAGTTACAATGAAAAAAAAATTATTCACAACTAACTGATATATTTTCACATATGAGATGTTGCTAAAAAAAGTATTCTTAATAAGATTATATTGACCACCAGAAATAATATCATGATATTATATTCCAATTATTTTCATAGACCCCCCAACATTCAAATGATCTAACTTCTCATGTGGACTAATCTTCATAATTAATACTCATGCTAATTATAAACCTTCTCAGAAGTTGAGGAACTAATTCTCATGTCTTATTAGAGTAAATAATATTTATTTCTTCTGATATGTTTTGGAGTCATCTTGAAATAGATAATACCTCGAAAAAAGATTTGAGTGTTCCAATTTCATCAAAAGAAGTAATATAAGAGGCAACAAAGAGTGAATAAATTAGTTTGATAATACACGTAGCATATGGTGATGAGTAAAACTCATGTTTCTTCTAAAGATCAATTAGAAGAATTAGATGAATGTTCATTTAATTTTATAAGAGACTCTATGCTAAATAAGTTGAAAATAACCCTTTTACTAGAAAAACTTTAAGTTGTTGGTGGTCAATTCTCTTTGCTCCCAATTCATTTTAGGTTGGGGCTGGAATCAACTTAGAATCTACCATCTCAATTGGACTTGACGGAGATTACTCTTTCAATGTCATCTCTATCTCTTCAGAATTAATTTATTCTATACCTACTTGTATGTATGACGACTTAATAGCAGAGTCATCATAATGTAAACTAGGAAATTCAATAGTTTGAGGGGTGACACTTCCATAATTGGTGGCTCAAGTGGAGATTCTAGAAGAGTAATAGATTTAAACATATCCCTTGAATCCTTACTTTGCCTAGATTTGGTAAAGAATATGTCATGCTCAAAAAAATTTAATATTGGTACTAATTAGTATTTTATAGTATTGGACAAATAATACTTATATTTCTTTTGTTTACTAGAGTAACAAACAAGATATACAATATACTTTATTGTCTTATATATCATCTTGTTATATTTTGGAAAAATATTTTGAACAAAATAAGTACTCTCAAAACATAGAGAGATAGATTGACTAAATTTTCTTTAGGATGTAATATTTGAAAAGACACACGATGATAATGGATAAAAAAAGATATTTGGGTGATCATGTAATTTATAATTAAAATCATATCTTTCTCATCAAAAATACTTTTGAACACTTCCACCAAAGAGAAGTATATTAGTCATCTCAAATAAATATTTATTTTATTTTTTATAATTTCAATGTCAGAATGTACTAGCACATAAAGTATAATGTATAATTTTGTGAAAAGTATAGTAAGTGCTAAGCTATCAGACATGTTTACGTTATTTAATGCCTAATAATTTTTATATTTTTATTTAATTAATTTTTTTTATCAAATAATTCTAAAAATAGAAAATCTATTAACTAAATAAAAAGAAATAACTAATGTATATAATTAGTAAATATAATAAAATATTTTAATTCATCTCAAGTCTTAATTTTACTATGTCCCCAAATATCATGATTATATCAGATTAAATGAGTTTTTATTTACATATGTTTAGTGTGCATGAAAAAAAGCTATATGGTATTTTCTTAATTAACATATCTTATAATCTATGATAAGGATATTTCTAATATTAAATTCAAAAATTCTGATCTTGGATAAAAATAAGTGTCCAAGTAAACAATGAACAATTAATAGATAAATAATAGTCAAGCATCAAGTGGGTTATCTAATCATGTAAGTAAGAATATATAAATCATATTGTAAGGTTCATAGGATGTCTTCCTCTAAATCTTCTAATCATACAAAATAATCTTAGTTGTAGAAAAAATAAAGTTTGAGTTGAGTTATCAAAAAATATAACACGCATAAAGAAGACTGAAAATTAGAACACATATAGACAAAGTATTAAGATGGGTGTTGTCAAACCCAAATACTTTAGATAATCTATCATTATCTATTATAATATTCATGGAATAAGGATATGAAGTAAAAAAATAAAAAGTAATTACTTATTGTGTGCCTATTATCTATTGGGTCAATATCAATAACCCATGTAGTTTGAAGTTGGAAGAAAGTCATGAGAATTATCGTGTCCGAAGGATAAGAAATATTTGTTGTTGTCTAAAAGAAGAGTTTTGTGTATTTTTCTTTAATAAGCATGATAATAGATGAACTTTGTGAGGATTTTTAGATATCTCAAGTAGTCAACTTGTCACCCTCAACCTCAATAACTTATAGTACTCTTAACTTCGTCTTTAAAAATAACTACTAACACTTCTATCTAATTCTTACATCTCTTCCTACATTGTGCACACTATATTATGAGTGTTTTGTATCTACATATATTTTGTCAAGATACATATTGGTTAGTCAAATGAATTTTTGATTCCTCCATATCTATATGTAGTAATTTAATACAATATTACCACTACATATTCAATGGATGCTAATAATGGCTTAACATCTTTAGTAAACACTCATTGCATGACAATTCTACCAATATAATAAATTTCATAAAAGTAATTTGCCCAACATAAAATTAGACTATGCACACTTCACCTTATTATGTCATATTATTTGGTATTCAAAATACTGAATATTTTTATGTATTTTGGTGGTTTGTGATAACGTATAGATATAGAAATAAAGATAATATGAGTTTCATGACTTTGGTGTTTTATCGAATTTTGATGAATAATAATGAAATCAATAAGTTTTAGAGGTGTTTAACATTGTAGGTAGAATATTTAGTCTTGACTCTCACATAGTTTGAGCATCAAATTTTGGCCAAAACTTTACCTAATTGATTGGGATACTTCTTTATACCATGACCATATCAACTCATTAACATAATCTTTTCACTATGTAACACATTCTTAGTTACAACCATAATAATCTATGATATTATTATATACTCATAGTCATACTTAGCTTGGAAAATTTAAATGACAATGACATTAATTATACTTCATAGTAACTAAGTAACCCACTGTACTCAAGGTCATGATTAAGCCCAATCATCATGATAATATCTTTAAATATGATCATGTAGTCTCAAGTCAAAGCTGTTGCCTCTTTACAAGGTTGTATTTTTTGAACTATAAAAATTACAGAGTCATAATTATTTATGCCAAAGTCATGACAATTATTCGAAGTCATGACTTTTGGGAAACTAAATATTACATAGCATATTACTCGGATATGACCATTTCTAGGGCTATGATTCTTGTCCTCGAAGGAAAATATAATATCAACTTGCATGCTTAAGTTTATTCAAAGTACCATGGCATCCTCATAGTACCACATGAACATGATATATAAACGAAGAAAAAAGTAAGTGTCATGGCCACCCACAATATCAAGGATACTTGATAGATACGAAAAGAAAAATTATGCGCAATGGACTATTTCAAATGCTACAGCCATGGCCAACACATGAGAGACTTTCTCAACATCATGGCTAATTCTTAGTACCGTAACCATATAAAATTCTAGAAAAAACCATTACTAACACCATGATTTCTAATAGCACCATGACTATAGAACAAAATGGGAAGCCATTCACTACTTTGAAGAAAATTTCTAGCATTATGACCCTTTATTGATGACAAAAGGATAAAGCATGAAGCCATGATCATTTCACAGTGATGTGCCTTTGTGTTATAGAGATATTTGGCCCAATTAGCATTATTGTCAATTCTATGAATATGTGTTACAGAAAGATCAAGATGTTGACTAAAGTCATGACCATTTTCTAGAGTCGCAGTCTCAAGCCGAAGAGTTGATGGCCAAAGTTATAACCTTTTTCTGAAAGCTATAACTTACTACTTAGATTAATGTAAATTTGTATGGATATAAACCAAAAAGATATAATAAATTCAAAGATCTCTCTCATTTTCTTTTTCTTCTCTCTCACACAGAAAAATCATGACAACTACCAAACCTCATAGACGAATTTTCTACACCCTAGGGGTTTAACAAGTAAGCGAAGGACACAAGATTAATGCAAATCCATATAGTCATGGAGCATGACTCTCAAACCTCTCTTCTCTAAGATGGATTTTGGAATTTGTATCAAGCCTCTCTTCTTTAGGATGGATTTGTGTAAATTAAGATATGTTTGGTTAATTTAGTTTTTAATTAATGAATAAATAGGTTTGATTTATTTTATGTTATAAATATTGATGGATATTAATTAAATAGAACTTGAATTATGGTTTTGACTGATGGTAGGTTTGTACAAGATTGTTATGATGAATGGTGATAAGTAAACCTTGAGACTTACTTGCACATATGATAGGGAATGAAGTGATAGCCCTTTTGACTATGATGCATAAGATAAACTTATAAGTTGAAACTCAAAATTTGGATATGGTAATCAATTCAAGTATGACATTTATGAATTTGAAAGTGTTAATGCTTTAATATGCCAATTTATTATTTATAGAATATAGGATTATGAGTGAATCTGTAGTAGAGATGAATTATTTTTTCGATGTTGATTTATTGATGGTATAACTACAAGGGGATCACCATTGAGATATGTTTAATGGTAAAGACTACCTATATGCTACTAGGAAAATGAGTTATTGCACTACACTTCAATATTCATTTGTGTCCAATATAATTTAAGTCAAATAATTTAAACATCATCATATAGATAAAATGATAAAAGCATAGATCAAGATTATTTAATAATCTAAATATCCAATTTACTAAAAGTAGATTGTCTCATTATTGAATAATTGAACTGCAGATAAAATTTATGTGAGATTAATATCTGGATAAAATTCTATTTTAATACTTATATGACTCGTGTACTTGTAAATCTCAATTAATGAGACACTCTTATTAACAAGCTTTTGAGATATCACTTAATCGATAAAATTAAGCTAGATAACAAAATCACAACACACACACACACACACACACACACAATCTAGGGTTTGTACATACTTCTCTCTCTCTCTCTCTCTCTCTCTCTCACATGCACGCACTTCCATTGCTTAGGATCTAAACATGTCTCATCATGCACATCTCCATTATGCATGCTCATGTTGTGTGCATGTTATTGGGCATGCACATGCCTCCACTTTGTGCATGCTTGCTACACCTTGCACCATGCAACAATAGTGAGTTGTTACGTGCACCGAAAAACATGAGTGTAAAATTAGCTAGGTTTATAAAATCCTACTTTTTTGAAAATCCATAAATTGATCAATAATAATGAATAGAAAATTCCTCACCAAATATTTTAAAATATAAGTCATTAATTAGAGAAGAAAATATCATTGCATATCCCAATATTTATTTTTAACAATGATTGACTAAAAGTTATGAAATTTTTAACAAATGATCACGTGTACACTACCACTATAGGCAAAAGAAGCCAAAAAAAAAAAACTTAGATAAGTGGTTGTATTCTCTATTAATGAGTAACTGCATAAGTAATTATTGTCTTAACTATAAAATATTTTGACTACCAATAATCCAAATATATGCTTACTAACTTATATGATGAAATTTGTAGAAATCACTCAAATGGATACACACTAGCTACATAACTGGCCAATTATAAAATTTGATGTTATAAATCAATCAAAAAATTATGATCGATGTCAAAGGAAAACATTAATGTACAAATTTTCATGATAACTATTGACTCTCATTTCTAGGTAGTGGCCATTCACACAATATGATACTTATTGATATCGCACAATGAAAAGTCATTATTACGCTTTACTATCTTTTTGGGTTATCTATTATATACCTCCCAATTTATGTTGTAATTTGTTAACTATTGGGTCCATAATATTTTTCAAAATAAAACTCAACACTATATCTCATTGATGGAGTGCCTAGTGACCTGCATGTTTATTATTTATGAAGATGGATGATGTGGTTGACTTGTTAAAATTAAATTGACTAGGTGACAAGCACTCATAACTAATGCTTACTCCTAGCCATATGAGTTGACCACCCAACACTATACATCATAAGGATGTTGAGTGATGACTATATTTCTATAAAAACTAATCATCCTCACATATTTGTGTTTTTATGCTGTTGGGAATCAATGTATGCTATTCTCACACAGCACTTAGTAGATATACACAAACTCTAGCCTATATAACAAACAAAGAATATACCTTCTCATCACTTGCTATATAACCAACAACTACTCAATAAAATTTTTAACTCAACATGCTAGAAAAACAAACATTATTGAATGAGGAGACATTGCCATACGTTACAAAGGTTTTCTCATTTTTCTCGAGATCATCTCATATTTGATAGTACCTCCTGAAATCTTCTAACTTATCACAATAGCAATACTTCGTTGTAACTATACCCTTAGATATTCATCTAGAAGGATACTTCATTCCTTCTCCCAGTGAGTGTCTAAAAGTGATCGTACTCTTCTCATTTTATTTCGAAAAAAGAATACTCAGAGAGAAGTCCTTTTTTTTTTCATTTTGCTACCACACAGAATTTGTACTCGTGGCTAATACACTATTCAGGGTTGATCATGATCAGTTAGAGAATATTAGCTTGGCACTGATATATGCTAACCACTTTATCATGTGATAAAGTGTATTGTTGCATAAAGTTTTTTGATCGATGATAATTATCATCGATCAAAAAATTTCATGATTTGTATTGATTATTGATGATCATTAATTTTTATTGGGGAGGGATATTTTTAATTTATTAAAATTTTTGAGACCCCAGAAAACTAGCTTTATAATCAGAATGCGATTATTGATGATTGTGCTCATTCAATACCATATTAATCAATCTATATTTTAAAGTAGTACATATTTACAAACTTGTTTTAGCATGAATAATTTAATTAGTTTATCTCAAAACATTTATTGATTGACATATTAAAAAAAAATAATTTGTATTTATTTGTAAATATCAAGGAACATGAAAAGTTTTTTTAATATTGTATTTTCATGTCTTTTTTTTTTTGTACATTTATCATGTCTTTTTAAAATGAGAAAGCTATGATTTTTAAGATGGCGTATGTGCTTCAAATCATACAATACTTATCACTTGGTTGTAATAAGCAGGAATTTCAATTTTGAGAGGAAATGGGGAGGAATTGCTATTCATGCTCGTACAAATAATAAGTCTAGGATTAAAATAAGGAAAGCCCACAAATTATTTATTGTAATAAGATAAAAAATCAGTGTTCATTCAAGAAAAACAATGTGTTTATGTTTTAGAAAAGAAGTAAGCCTAGAATAAATAATTTGTTTGGGTTTGAAACAAAGAAAGAACATAGGAAAAAGTATTAATCACAAACTATTGTAACTTCTTATATGGATGGACATATCAACTTCACATCTCCATTATGATATTTTATGACCAGACATTTAATTAACATGATTTTATTGCTCAATATAAATTTTTATACATTGGCTCTAATCTAATTTTTTCTACAAAAAAAATATAAAAAATATATATACAAATATATAAAAATATATAAAAATATATAAAAATATATAAAAATATATAAAAATATATAAATATATATAAATATATACATGTGTGTGTGTGTGTAAATATATAAAAATATATAAAAATATACAGAAATATATAGAAATATATAAAAATATATAGAAATATATAAATAAATATATAATATATAAAAAAATATAATAAATATAATAAATATAAAAAATATAAAAATATAAAAATATAAAAATATAAAAATATAAAAATATAAAAATATAAAAATATAAAATATAAAAATATAAAAATATAAAAATATAAAAATATAAAAATATAAAAATATAAAAATATAAAAATATAAAAATATAAAATATAAAAATATAAAAATATAAAAATATAAAAATATAAAAATATAAAATATAAAAATATAAAATATAAAAATATAAAAATATAAAATATAAAAATATAAAAATATAAAATATAAAAATATAAAAATATAAAAATATAAAATATAAAAATATAAAAATATAAAAATATAAAAATATAAAAATATAAAAATATAAAAATATAAAAAATATAAAAATATAAAAATATAAAAAAATAATAAAATAATAAATAAAAAATAAATAAAAATAAATAAAAAAAAAATAAAAAATAAATAAAATAAATTAAAAATAAATAAAAAATAAATAAAAAATAAATAAATAAATAAATAAATAAAAAATAATATAAAAATAAATAAAAAAAATTAAAAATAAATTAAAAATAAATTAAAAATAAATTAAAAATAAATAAATATAAATAAAAAAAATAAAAATAAATAAAAAAATAAAATAAATAAAAATAAATAAAAAATAAATATAAATAAATATAAATTAGTATAAATAAATATAAATAAATATAAATTAGTATAAATAAATATAAATAAATATAAATAAATATAAATAAATATAAATAAATATAAATAATATAAATAAATATAAATAAATATAAATAAATATAATAATATAAATAAATATAAATAATATAATAATATAATAATATAAATAAATAAATAAATATAAATAAATATAAATAAATATAAATAAATATAAATAAATATAAATAAATATAAATAAATAAAAATATAAATAAATATAAATAAATATAAATAAATATAAATAAATATAAATAAATATAAATAAATATAAATAAATATAAATTAGTATAAATAAATATAATAGTGATAAATAAATATAATAAATATAAATAATCAAATTAGTATAAATAAATATAAATTAGTATAAATAAATATAAATAAATATAAATAATATAAATAAATATAAATAAATAAAATTAGGATAAATAAATTAATGACCTATAAATAAATATAAAATAAATTATAAATAAATATAAATAAATATAAATAAATATAAAATAAATATAAATAAATATAAATAAATATAAATAAATATAAATAAATATAAATAAATATAATTAGTATAAATAATATAACTTAGTATAAATAAATATAACTAAATATAAATACATATATAATCAAATATAAAATAAATATAAATAATATAAATAAATATAAATAAATATAAATAAATATAATAAATATAAATAAATATAAATAATATAAATAAATATAATAGTATAAATAAATATAAATAAATATAAATTAGTATAAATAAATATAAATAAGTATAAATAAATATAATAAATATAAATAAATATAAATAAATATAATAACTATAAATAAATATAAATAAATATAAATAAATATAAATAAATATAAATAAATCATAAATAAATATAAATAAATAAATATAAATAAAAAAATAAAAATAAAAAAAAATAAAACTAAATAAAAATAAATAAAAAAATAAAATAAATAAACTAATAATAAATAAAATAAATAAAAATAAATAAAAATAAATAAAAATAAATAAAAACAAATAAAAATAAATAAGCATTAATAAACATAAATAAAATAAATAAAAATAAATAAAAAAATAAATAAAAATAAATAAAAATAAATAAATAAATAAAAATAAATAAATAAATAAATAAATAAAAATAAATAAATAAAAATAAATAAATAAAAATAAATAATAAATAAAAATAAATAATACAAATAAAAAATTTATATATAAAAAATTAATTTTACCACGTATCTACCCTAGTCACTACATAGATATGATAAAAAGAGTATAAACTAGATCAATGTCAGATCATGCCAAATACCTTATAATGCATTCTCATTAAATCAGATCCACTTATTCTATTTGATAGCTCATTGATAGACAACAATTGGGACAAACAGATCCATAACCATTAAAAGATATTGTATTTGTATTTTCTAGAAATGATAATTAAATAGTCCCAACTTGATTATTATAGATAAATTGTAGTCATGGATACCAAAAATATGAATACTAAAATCTAATTTATAAAAAAAATCATCAAACATCATAGTCAAGGAAATTTCTTCGATACCACCTGTTAGTGTTATAATGCTCTAATACTAATTGTTTAGAAAATTAGAAGTTTTGATTATCATTATTAATATTGAAACTTAACCAAATCCTAATATCACTTGACTTTATTATGATAGTTATGAATATGCCAATTATACCCTTTAAATGATTTTTTTTTTTAATTTTTCTCAAAGTTTACCAATTACACAATACAATTATACAATACAACAATACAAATACACACACACACACACAAGCTATATACTTAAAATTGTGGATTTAAGTAGAGATTAACCGATATAATTTTTATACTATATTTGTATCATTAACACACGTGGAACAACATAAATAATCACAAAAATAATTCTACAAAAATACACACATTTTGCACATAAATATATTATTGTGAATATGCACAATCAAAATAAACATATATCATAAATTTTAGAAATTGAAATTACATAAACACAATGTAATTTCATTGTTCAAAAAATAATAAAATATAATCTAAACACATGAAATTCCTAGGCAATTTCCAAAATCAACTTTATTCTATATAGATCACAGACAACTGAGCATTAGCCTTTATCCATATCAAGGATAATTGTGAGTAGTGCCTATGTTCCACCATGAGCATACCATAGCAGAAAAATCACAGGTCACACAATTAATCTGAGCGAAACAAATTGAACAAAATGCAAAGCACGACCACCATATTGAAACAAAGATGAGTAGAAAATTGAGAGCGATGAACCAAGATCTCATCAAGCTCAACACAGAGCAAGAAGCATGATATTACATGTGTTTCAATGAGTAAACACTAGGAGAGTGTAAGAGATAGAGGAGCACACATCTATTTCCTTCTTTGATCATTTGTAATCTCTCTTTTTGTAACCATCTTCTTCAGCATGTTAAGAAGTCTAATCGTGTAATCCTTCATTCGTGCACACAAATGGGAATTTTTTTTCACTGTTCATTTCTCTCTCCAAAATATTCATGCACACAAAAAAAAACAACAAATAGTTCAATGCAAAAAAAGAGAGAGAGAGTAACATAATATATATAAGATTAATCCAAATCAAATGTGAATAAAACCAAAGCAAATTATGTTTGATCTGACCAATTGGTTTGACTTGACTAGTTGGACCGAACTAGCCTACCCATCCTTATAGGTATCAAATGGACATTGCCAAGCCAACACAATCCATTATTTAAAAGCTCATGTTCCAAAATATGGTAGCCTAGCATGACCCGTTAGCTAGCAAGTAGCTCAGGCAACGTCGGGTCATGCAGGATCACGTCAACAGGTCAAGTAATGCTAAACCCAGAATGGATGCACACAAGCCACAGCTCAAACCCAAGCTAACTTGTGCCTCATCCATGCAAGCCTAGTTCATTACAAGCCAAGCCAGCTTGAGTTGACTAGTTTGGCTGAAACTAGCCCACATGGACCAATGTGTTGTGCCATGTAATGATGCATTTTTTGTGTTATGTGGGCTAGAAACCATGAACCCACGTATGTTGAGTCATGCCACGACGCATGGATCATCTGCCCATTTAGATTTTGGACACATCTACTCAGATTGTGTAGACCCAACATGCTTTCAATTTGATTCAATGAAAAATTGATGAATATTTTAGAAACCAAAAAGTTGTCTCTAAACAAAAAATTATAATTCTATACATTTAAAAGTTGAATTTAAATTAGTTTTCATTTATAAGAAAATAATTTTAAATATTTTTCACTTTAACCATAAAAAAAAGTATCAAATTTTTAAAAAATGAGTATAAGTGATTCTTTGATTTTCAAGTATCTAGTATAAACAAAACCGACATATGTATGATTTATTTTATAAAATAATATAGAATATATATATGCAGCTGTATGCTACACACACACACACACACTCTATAAGCTATATATATATATATATATATATACTATATATATTATATATTGATAATGTATATATTGTATATAGAGTATACATTAAATATGTATGATTAATAAAATAAATCTTACAAATCATACATAGAACTTTAAATACATATATATTGTATATATATATATATATATATGTATATATCGATAATATATATATTGTATATATATATATATATATGTATATATCGATAATATATATTTGTATATAGAGTATATATTGTAGATAGATAATAAATATATAAATATTATATATATATTTTAAATACATTAAATATGTATTATTTTTTTAATTCATGAAATGGTTACATGACATCACACAAATCATGGAGAGATTGCATTTTCATGATGTGGCAATGTCAAAGGTATGATGTGGTTATGAATTATACATTCGAGTGCACAGAACTTGAATAATTTTGATTTTGGTGCATCAAAGTTAAAAAAAAAAAGTAATAAAAACAAATTATTTTCATTTTAATTTGTAGGACACAAAAACAAATATTTCCCAAAAAACAAATAAAATCATTTAAAACTGTTTCTTTAAAATTTATTCAGTTAAATTACCAACGCCTGTGCCAATCCCAGACCCAGACACAAGTACTGACTGATGGTTTCCAATCCGTGAGTTCTGAAAAACGCTCTCGCGAGTCGCGACTGCTTCACCGGAAACCATCTCACTGAGCTGCGCATCACTTCCTCTTTGTCCGATTGGATAGACAATGACAGACGACTCCCCTTCACAAACCCAGTCAATGCACCCTAACACACAACTTCAACTATCAACAGCCTGTCTAGGCGCCTCGTTGATTCCCATTGTGAACAAGCTCCAAGATATATTCGCACAAGTTGGGAGCCAGTCGACGATCGATCTACCGCAAGTGGCAGTGGTTGGAAGCCAGAGCAGTGGGAAGTCGAGCGTTTTGGAAGCTCTTGTAGGGCGCGATTTTCTACCTCGCGGAAACGATATCTGTACGAGGCGGCCACTGGTTCTACAGTTGGTGCAGACCAGGAGGAAGATTGATGGAAGCGAAGATGAATGGGGGGAGTTTCTTCATTTACACGGAAAACGGTTTTTTGACTTCTCAGAAATCCGGAAAGAGATTCGCGTATGATTATGTGCTTTGTTTTTAGAGGTTTTAACTTTTTGGATTTACCAACGAAGAATGAGTTTCAACTTTATAAACCATCAGGTTACATATGGTTTTCCAATTCAAACTATGAAATCTGCATGGAATTCAAAATCTGTCTTGTTTATGTTGTACCGATTCGCTAGCATGAATATTTATTGAGCGATTCTATCTCTATCATGGTTTGGTTGATAATTATACTGTTCAACAGTCAAGATATGTTTTATGGTTTCCCTCCCTATCTTGTCCATTAAAGCTGCACATTCTGATTACAAGAACATCTGAAACTGGTTACCCAACTGCATGATTATTTTCAAAAAAGTTGCAATCAGTAACACCAATCTTTATTAGGAATTTTCTCCATGCAACAAGATGTAGTAGAAATTAATCGTCATTGATAAACATCGTAGTTTAATTGGTACATATTGTTGGCTAGATGCTGTTACTATTAGGATTACCTTAATGTGTATAAATATGGAACAATGATACCTGAATACTGGTATGGCTGAGGAAGTTTATTTCTACAGGCTGAGACAAATAAGGAAGCTGGGGGGAACAAAGGTGTCTCTGATAAGCAAATCCGGTTAAAGATTTTTTCACCAAATGTTCTTGATATTACGCTAGTGGATCTTCCTGGTATAACAAAGGTTCCTGTTGGTGATCAGCCCTCTGATATAGAAGCACGGATTAGAACTATGATCATGTCATATATCAAGACACCAAGCTGTCTGATTTTAGCTGTCACAGCAGCAAATTCTGATTTAGCAAACTCTGATGCTCTTCAGATTGCAGGAAATGCTGATCCTGATGGTATGTAGATACTAATATCTTCTTCCTGAGTTGTATGTGGAATGTCCAAATTTAATAAAAATGCTTTTTGTTTTGTTTTTTAATATAATCAATGTATTATTATGGATATGTGATATGATTTGTTTAGTATATGTATATCTTAATATAATAAGCTGATCTTAATTAGCAGGGATAAAGATTAATTGATGATCAGTGTACAAGGATTTCTCAATTGATTAGTCATTTTAATATTATATTTGTCAAAATATTTTAATTTTAAAATTCCTTTGAAATCAATTAGTGTTCAAGTAATTATATAATTTTTGATAATTCAAATCATTAATTTTTATTTATATATTACTCTATGAGTTAGAATAGTTGATTAAAGTTACAATCATCAAGTCATATATAATTATTTCTTAATTATATAATTAATGATTAATTATATAATTAATCATTAATTATATAATTAATGATTGTCACACATATTTATTAATTATTTAAATTTATATTTCTATCTGTCTATTTATATTTTATTTAAATCTAGAAAATTTGTTGTTATTGTAATTAATGATAATTTTTAAAATTATTACTAATTATTATATAAATGTCAGTCTTATTGGTCACACATATTTATTGATTTTGTTTTAAATTTTTTGTTAGATAACCTAATTATAATAATATTTTTATAAATTCATAAACTTCGACTTTATCCCACTTGAGTATTGATCATAATAATTTATAAATGAACTAATTATTTAATTATCTTAAATCTTTTCATATATTCTTAGTCTGATTAATTTTGTTGTCTAAGTTTAGATTTATAAAGTCTTGTGTGAAAAATATCATTTTTTATGGTGGACTAATTGATTAGAAAAATATATTATAGTTGTTTAATCAACATGGTATGAGAATGTATCCAGGGACTCTTTAGTTCATATGATCAAGTGAGCACTTGTAAGATTATCACCAATGATATTTTTGTTATTTTTTATATTTTTTAATATTTTTTAAATATATTGACGTGTATTTAAAGAATTTTTTTTATTTTTATTATTTTGGATCATATTTGTTAGTTTTATTTTATTTTTTTTTGTTTTATGAATGAGAACACATAATTTGTGGTTTTCCCAATCAAAGTTAGATGTTATTTATGTGGCATTCTCTTTTATATTTTATTGTGAGTCTTATAAGTGTGTTTTTTAGAATCTCTATCTTCTATAAAGTATCTGAACAAACCAGCATGCAAACCCTAAAAATTGAAAAAGTGGGGGGGGGGGGGGATTATGTGTCTGTAACAACACAAATGTATGTGTGAATTACGTGCACAATAAGTTTGCACATAACATATGAAAGTGTGTCGGCATGTGTGGTGCTAGGAAAACTTATGTACACAATAAGTAAGCCACACATGTCGGCACCAACCCATCGTTGGTGTCAGTATGTGTGGCACTTACCATGTGAAAGTGTGTGCAATGAGAAGAATCCTTCACATAGTGTGGTAGAAGCTTGTACATAGTATAGGTGTCAAGTGGGTCATGCCAGGCCGACATTACTAATTTTTTGGTGAAAATAGAGGTGATAAATAGGTTGTGTCGTGTTGGGCCATGCCATGCTAGGCATGACACAATATAGGAGTCGTGTTGTGCATGGCACCGCAAGACTCAAAAAGGGCAGGCCTGCCATGACCCGATTGTCTTGAGTATTTTAGATTCGAGTTGGTTCATGTTGGGCCTTGGGAATTTTGTGCAGGGTCGTGTTGGAATGTGTTGGGACAAGTCTTTTGGCCCAGTTTGGGGCATCTTGTAATATATTTAAAATTTCAATATAAATTTAAATAAATAAATAAATAATACAAAAAAAAATAAAATCATAATTACAAGTCACAACTAACTCATAAAAATAATATAAAATAAATATTATAAATTTAAATTATTTTGTAATGTAATACAAGTATAAATATTAATACATAAACGATCAATTTTGTAAATGTCTGATGATATCATTAGTAGCAGGCTTAATCTCATTCATCATTAAAGTTTCATAAATCATTATATCACTAATTCTTTTGTTCTTGTTGTAGTTGTAGTATGATTTTGGATACGCAAGTTTGAATCCTTTAAATTTATTTTTCATGCTAGTGCTCAATAATATCTAGTCACAACCTCGATCTCCTATTTGAAATCAAATTCACTATAATATGAAAAATTAAACTTCAATGCTACGCTCAATATCAGAGGAGTCAGTGGATCACGTATCATTTTAGACAGAATTGATAGATATGCTCATATAATTAACACTATTATAAAATATTAAAATTTTTATTACTAATATGTGATAGGATTGAGTAGTAATCGATATTTAAATACTGAGATAGTTCGCTTTTATTCGGTCGTCCACCTTGTCATTTTTTATTTGTTAATTGAATGGAGAAGTGATCTTTGAATAAGGTATTCATATTCGTACTCAGGGCCTGACTATTATTATCATCATATCTAGTATCGTAGTATTTTAAATAACATAGTTAACTTCTCATAAATAAGTTATTTAGGTTGATGTTCTTGGTTTATGCATGAGAATAAGAATGTTAAAATTTTTTGTCCCTTTCATTTTAACCTTAAGATCTATGTAGATAGCCAGACAATAAAGTGATGAAATGGTGGACTAGTATTTTAAGTACTTATTTTTTATTTTAATAGTCATATTATTAAATGTCAGGTCATCTTTAAATTTTCTAAACATGCCACTGATGTTTCATATGTACTTGAGTACAATTCAAGTCATGAAAGTATAAATTGACAAACACATGTAAGTCATGTCATAATAAATTTAAGAATATCATAATTAAAATTTTTGTATCTTAGTTAATATCGTTAATAATAAGTTCATTATTCTTACTATTGATATAGTCATATATTATGTATTTGTATCTAATATATGATTCTAATATAAGGTATGTGTGATTCAGATAGTATCTAATATTCGATTGAAATTTTTTATTATTAAGACTCGCAAATAAATATTGATTATTAAACTTCTATTGTCTGTGAGGTATTCAAAGAAATTTTAGTGAGTTACGTATTTTTTCTAAAGTGAGAGATATAATTTTTATTCTTATTTATACTATCAGGTTAATAATATGACACATGCATATAACGTAAAAATTTTTTAATGGTCGATCTCTAATGTTTTCAACAAATATAATAATGAGTATTTTGAATATTATATTTTTTAAAAATTTTTATTATTCATTCATTTATGGCTGAGTCATCATTATGATGAATCTCTAAAAATTCTGATATTATTTTATTTAGTGTCTATTTAGAATTTACATAGTTAGTGGTGAGATATGTATAAAATACATCATTGTGACTAATCCAGATATTAGATATTATAGATATTATGCAACTATATTCCTTAAATTTATTAATTATTATTATTTTTTAAATTATAGTATTTTATATTTTATTTTTAGATGTGGACCTAGAAATAATACGATATGCTGACTGAAAATATGTTTGTATGATAATGACTATTCTTGGATCATCCGAAAATTTAATCAGAAGATTCATTATGGTGATTAGTTTAGTTATGTATTTCTTTCCTAATTGTTGATGTATATGAAGGAGGTTAACATAGAAATTGAATTGAATCCAACTTCAAAGACTCTACCGCTTAATTGAGTTTTTCTAGGATCCAATACATAATATTTGTTGATCTATTATTCAACATATTTTTTAAGGTGTTTAGTTTCATATTAAATCATACTGGTTAATATTTTTTAATAATATTTATATTATGCTGATTTTTCATTGATTTTTCTAATATTTTTATTTTGTATAATATTAAATTGAGTTCAAATTATTAATTTTCTTTTAGTTTTTTATTTTTTAAATGTTTGGGTCGAGTCTATGGAAGAAAACAATGTTTTGGTAGTATCGAACCTTTTTGTAGGATATCATTATTCATATTAAAATTATTTATATTTACATTAATCTTAATTTCATTATCATCATTAAATATTATTTGTCATTTTTAATTTTTATTTGTTTATTAATTTTATTTTAAATTATATATTTAAAATAAAATATTATTTTATATTAAATTATTAAAAAAAATAAATATAACATTTGGTTATTATCATTATTATTTACATTATTTTATATTTTCTAATTGCTGCCTCTTGCCATTGGGGGTGCAGCCAATGCTTGCCAGGTGCAAGACCATTTAATTTTTTTTATCGTTTATGATGGTTCTAAAGACCAACATCCTGAAGGTTTAAAAAAAGGCTTTTGGTTCTCGGCTTGGGGTTGGGGCGTCTGGTGGAGGCTCCATGGGTGTCATGGGTAGTATGGTACGGACATCGCCCATACCCAGCTTGAGTTATGGGCCAAGCAACCGGGTCGTGCCAAAGAACTGTGCTTTCCGGCCAAGCAGCTGGGTCGTGCCTGGCCCGGCATGAGTCCCTGTAGACCTTGGCATGACATGGCATGAACAGCCAGGCACGGGCCCAAACAAGGCTCAACCAGGCTGTGCCTCCTGCCGGGCCTAGGCTGCCCGACCCACTTAACACCTTTAGTATATAGTGTTTATGTATTGATGTACATCGTGCACGTTGAATGTTGAGTGTGTGCAGCAGCAGTCACATGCATGTTGTGTGTGGAAATGTACTGTGAACAGCAGGTGTAAGCATTGGTTAGCAGTTGCAATGGTGTGCATGTTGTGTGTGTATTGAATAATAGGTGTGCTTGTAGAATTAATTGTGCTCGGTGTATGCAATACCAAAGAAACAGATAAAAATATATTTAGTGTCTCAAGGTTTGACTTTTTTGTAACTAATAGAGTAAATAAAAATCATAGTGATTACTTGATGGAGGCTTGTGTCGTAAAATTATACATAATAGGCTATTAGAATTCAAACATATTTTTTTGAATAGATGATGATGAACCACCTAACGAGGGTGATTTCTAGTGATGAGATGAGAAAGACCTAATTACATATTGATTTTTCAATTGTTGTTTGCAATGTGGCAATTCTTTGTGATAGAGTTGGTATTTATTTTTTTATAATGCACGACATATTAGGTACAATGTGAGTTAGTAGTATCTTTGTACTTAACCTATGCCATGCTTATATATGATACTGCCTCACAGCTTATAGAGTAATATTAGAGAAGCCTATAGAGTTGAATAGAGGTGTCAAACGGGCCGGGCCGGCCCGGCACGAGGCACGGCACGATAAAAAAACGTGCCCGGGCCCGTGCCGGGCCCGGGCGAACAAACCACGTGCCGGGCCGTGCCCGGCACGAGCCTAGCCGTGCCTGGCCCGGCACGCCGGCCGGCGTGCCTGAGTCGTGACTCGTGAGTCGCGACTCACGAGTCACGAGTCACGAGTCACGAGTCACGAGTCACGACTCACGAGTCACGACTCACGAGTCACGACTCACGACTCACGAGTCACGACTCACGACTCACGAGTCACGACTCACGAGTCACGAGTCACGACTCACGAGTCACGAGTCACGACTCACGAGTCACGAGTCACGAGTCACGACTCACGAGTCACGACTCACGACTCACGACTCACGACTCACGACTCACGAGTCACGACTCACGAGTCACGAGTCACGAGTCACGAGTCACGAGTCACGAGTCACGAGTCACGAGTCACGAGTCACGACTCACGAGTCACGAGTCACGACTCACGAGTCACGAGTCACGAGTCACGAGTCACGAGTCACGAGTCACGAGTCACGAGTCACGAGTCACGAGTCACGAGTCACGAGTCACGAGTCACGAGTCACGAGTCACGAGTCACGACTCACGAGTCACGACTCACTGAGTCGTGACTCGTGACCCAACTGGGCCCCGCCCCCGGTAAAAAGACCGCGGGTCGGGTCCAAACAGACCCGACCCGCCCCGACCCGCCTGCCTTGCCGTGCGCCCGTGCCCTCGCGGGCCGGCACGGCACGGCACGGCCTTGCCGTGCCCACGGGCCGTGCCGTGCCCGAATTTAAAAAAACCGTGCCGTGCCGGGCACGGCACGGCACGGCAGCACGGCTGGGCACGTGAAAAACGGGCCGTGCCGTGCTGGGCCGGCCCGTTTGACACCTCTAGAGTTGAAGAAGATTATTGCTCATTTCTCATGTTTCACACATAGCTAGCTACATAGTTCTTATAGGCATTCCCAACAAAGATTGATGTGATTAAGAGGTAAGATAAATTGCAAGACTTTTTAGCTTGATATTTTTGTACATGCAATGGAGGTGCATTTCTGCAATCCTTTTTCCTCGAACATCTATAGTGCATGCATGTGTATTATAATGTTATAATGCATGCATCTCTTTCTAGAAATTTTAGGGTCTATACTTTGTATTTTTTATGGTTCTGGATCTAATACTATGATAGAATTTGGTCATAAAGCAACAACACCAATCAAAAATTTTTAAAAATATGAACATACAAGGGGTGTTTCTATATAATATGCAAATTGAATTGAGATAATTCATATGTTGAATATTTTTATCTATAATAAAATAAAAGATAAAAAATAAAGAATAAATTAGAAAAATGTAAATTGTAAATTAAAACTGTAACACATATGAAATTCAATATCAAAATAATTATAATGAAATTCAATTTTGGCTTAACATGTGAAACATATGCTAAGTGTGTACAATTTATACCATAATAAATTAATAAGTAAATGAATGTAGCAAAATGATGTATTCATTTAAATATTACATTATTTATAAGGTATTATAATGTACGCTACATTCTCTTTTTTTTTTCTACATTATTATTTAATTATACATGATATAAAAATAAAATACAAATATTTGAGAATGAAGACTTTTGTAGTATTTTCAGCCTTAGATTTACTATCTTCATTCAATTATAGCTTCAACCTTGACTTATTTTTTTTTATTCTCATCCAAAATGAATTATGAATGTATTAAAAAGAATATATATTTTAGAGGCTTGGATGAGACACCTATTTATGAAAAAAATATTATGTTGTGAAATTTATTTAATAATAAATATATTAATATATTTAATAATAAATATATATTATTCAAATCTTTAAAAGTTTTTTACATAATATTTATCTCATGATGACGAGTAATGTTTTCTTAAATTTAAATGACTTTAATTTTATTATTTTAAATCTTTCAAAATATACTAGGTGATGGAAAAACTAAATAATCTAAATTAGCTAAATGTCAAAATTAGTGTTTACAAGATGATATGATCTTTGAATTAGATTTAATAAAATAATAAAAAATAATTTCATAACAATATTGAAAAAAATAGAAAGAGAAATAATTAGAATATATGTGAAATAGATTCATCACTTGCTATATGAATAATAAAAAAGAAAAAAATTCTAATAAATGTCAGATATCATTAAAATTATACTTATTGTAATATTTGATTCATATGTTAGTTATAAATATATGATATTTAATTATGTTAATATTAAAAAGTGGTAATTTTATTATTAATAATTTAGATTATGTGATAATACTTTTATTTTTAAAATTTTTGAAGATTTTTTATGATATGATAAATATGTGTTTGTCTATGTACACTCATATAATATGTATTGTATTTAGGTGTATATATAATATTATTAGTATGTTTAGCAAGTATAGAAATTATCTTGATTTTAGTGTCATGATTGTTGAGATGAAAATTAAATATTTAAAATACTAGTATTCATTTCTTTATTCCTCATCTATTTGTTTGGATCCTAGGATTAAAGTTGAAAAGATCAAAAAATATATTAAAATACATAATCATATGCATGAACCAAGCAGAAGAATTAGATAATAATATTCATGAATAATTAGATAATTTGTTTAAATATTATAATACTAAATATGATAGTTTTAGTAAGTTTTTAAGTATGAACATGAACATAATATTTGAAAATGATAATTTTTTCATTAAGTTAATCAAGGATAATTAATGAGGTAATCTATTTTATAAGAGTGAATTTTTTTGATACTTAAATATTAATTACTTTTTTATTATATTATATGATGATAATACTAATTTAGATTTATTAAGTTGGTAAAAATTATATGAATTTACTTATTATATATTATCTAAGAAAAGATTTACTTATCTCTTTAGTATATAGTATAGTATTGGGCATTATTTTTTATGTAATTATGAATATTATTTTAGATATGAAATCTATATTATAATTAGATATCATTAACATATTTTTATACTTAAAAAAAGAGAGGATTTTAGATTTTGCCTTTAAGATAAAGTAAAAAAAGTTACTATTGCATGATGATTCATATGATATTGAACATATTGAGACTTTTGCTTCTCTCAGAATTATATGTGAATATTTGAACAATACTATATACATAGATTCTAAGAAGCATGAATACGTCATACTATAGCCGTATCCCCATGTTCGACATATGAACACGTGTATACGATATGGACACGCGTTGGATATATGTCCGATACATCACGTGACGTATCGTTGATCAATCTGTGTTCGATACGCTACGTGGTATATCAAACAGATGCATTGGATATGTAACTGATGCGTAATAAAGCTTATGTGCTATTGCTTATTGGCTTCAACAACTCAGGCAATGCCAATGACGCCGAGTGGATGATGTCAACAACTTTTGAATCTCAGACTCAGAGAAGAGGTAACAATAAGGGTTGTCTTCGGGATTTCGAAGCAGTAACATGGGGGGAGGGGATTTCGAAAAAGCAACATGGGGGGGGGGGGAGTTGGTTTGAAGCAGTAAATGGAGGGAGGTGGGTTGTCGAAGCAGTAAATGAGGGGGGGGGGGGGGTGTTGAAGTAGTAAATGTTGGGGAGGAGGTGTCAAAGCAGTAACATTAGGGGGGATTTAAATGTATTATATTAATTTTTAAATATAATTATTTATTAAATATATAATATTTAATAAACAAAAAATTTATATGAAATTATGAAACTGGAGTAGTGGGGTGAGGGGATTTAAATGCATGATTTTAATTTTTAAATATGTAATATATAAATATATAATATATAATATGTAAGTATAATAATTTTTAAAAGATAATATTTATATATTTTTTATCTTATTATGTCTTGTTCTTGCCGTATTTGTATCTTTGTTTTAAAAAAATTATTGTGTTCCTGTATTTTATCATGTCGTATTTTTGTGTTAACATCCGTGTCCGTGCTTCTTAGCATATATTGATTATCGATATTAGAGAATTGATATGCATGTTGTTGATGTTGTTGTTGGTTGTTATTCATTATTGTTGTTGTGCTGTGTTATGTTTTTAAAATTTTCTAATTTGTTGTTATTTATAATATCCACATTAAACCAAAATAACGTAACAAATGTACTTTTTTATTGATTAGTTAACTTTATTTATTTTTTACTTATAGTGTAATATAATTTATTTTTAATATTTTAATTTTTTAAAATTAAAATTTTACTTTAAAGATGAAAGCCATTGTCGCAATGCCTAGTGGCCAAGTCCATTGGGCTGGACTGGCTGGCTTCTGTGCTGCCTGGCCTGGCCAGTTCAAGCTAGTGGCAGTGGTGCAGTGTAGTGCCCCTGCACTGGCTGTTTGGTCATTGACCAATGTTGTGCAACTTCCAGCCTGATCTGGTCTGACATGGCATGACCCGATCTGATCTGGCATGACTCTGCATGGGTGCCCAATTCATGTCGTGTCCGGCATGGCATGGTGGCCGACTTGTCCACCAAAATTTGGGTCGTACCGGCATGACATGACATGTTTCACACCTTTACTTCACTAAGGTGCTTAGAGGATTACTTGTGTTTTTTATCTCTTTTACGTTGTGTTCTTGTAACATGTATACATAAACTTAAATTTAATATATTTTATATGTTTATTTTATTTATCATCCTTTCTTGTTTATATTGTATGAGAGGACAAGACTTGTTTGCTATCCCAATCATATAAAAGGTCATATGTAGTGTACAAGGCTTTAGTTTATTTTGAGATTTGAGAGATGTTAACATTTCGATATCATAATCCTCAAAAATTTAGAAAGGATGTCCTTATGAGGTTTGAATCTAAGACCTATCGGCTATCACTATTAGACAAATATTTTCAATCGCACCAAGGCATGATCTCTCTTTGTAGTTATAGCTTCTGATTTTAATAAAAATGATATAGAATAATTTTATTACCATCTCCTACAAAGTTGTCTCAGATCAACAGACTAGTATTTTTTTAAATCTTGATAAGATTGTAAGTTACCTACTGCTTTTAAATGTTTGATGTTCAAGATATTTTCACAATAGTTTTATGAGTGCCAAGACAAATGTATTATAATTATTATTATTGTCTTTATGTTGTATATTATGTGTCCTAACTACAACGATGTTCCTAATAAGTTTTTTATATATTAGTTATATTTTTTATAATAAAAATGTAATGTGATTTATTTAGTGTGTATGCATTCTAACACTAACTTTTTTTCTGACAGGGTATAGAACCATTGGAGTGGTTACAAAGGTAACAAGTTGCTAAGGCTTGTTTTCAATTTCTTTGTTTTTTTTTTGTGTCTAGGAAAACAGATATACATTTTATCAGATATTGTTTATGTAGTTTTATTTTTTTTTAATTAATTTAAAATAGAAATCATTATTAAAAAAATTATCTTTGCAGTTTTTAAAAGTTGGTTTATTTATTCAACACAGAAAAAAAATATTAGGAAACAAAAAACAGAACCAAAAAACAAGAAATTGTTTTTCTTTTCCTGAAAACAAAAAAACTAATGGTGATACCATACAAGCCTTAATTTATGTGTGTGTTATTTTTTTTTGTTTACAACCTTTTCACGTTCTTTCTTCAGTTGGATATTATGGACAGAGGTACTGATGCTAGGAATCTGTTGCTCGGGAAAGTTATTCCTCTTCGGCTTGGCTACGTTGGTGTTGTGAATCGTAGTCAAGAGGTAATCGTGCATTTAGTTTTGATGATGATATTAATTAATTATTTTCATTTTATCATGTCCTAGTTTTTCCATACTGTGACTTGCTTTTTGTTATTTTCTACCTTTCACTTTGTCTTACTTAACTAAAAAAGATTTCCATGAATTCACAACTAGACAAGATTTGATGAACTCTAATATTTTGGTATGCAATGAGGCTGATACTACAATATGGGTGAAAAATTTGACTATTGAGCAACAACAACTAATGCCTTAATTGGGATCATGGTGGTGATCATGCGAATAATGGGTAGATTCACATGTTTATGCAAGATGCTCTTAATCCTAAGTTAGGTAAGAGTTAATTATATTAATTTTATTTTCATTTAATTCTATCTTAGAAACTTAGACAAGATTTGCTATGAAATTCAAGGAACAATATTTGTTGTTGACATTCCTAGTTGAAGTCAAATTGATTAGGTCATGTAAATAATTAAAGAGTACTAATATTAATTGATTTACTAGTTATATTTTTTATATTGATTGCCTTTTGACATGTGAAGTGACGTGCTTGTAGTAAGGATCTTCCAATTATTTTTTTTAAGTTTATATTTCCTATTAAATATGTTTTTTGTTTATTATATAATTATTTATATTTATTTAATAAAATTTATTATATTAATCTTAGAATAAATTATGATATTAAAATCAAGGCTCACTTTTATTATGTTGTTATGTTGTTGATGGTAGTCATACTTGGATCATCACACTATGACATTATAATTTTTTTTCTGTTTATATATTTCTAAACAAATTAATGAGTTTAGAGAAAAGATTGAGTTTGTTTTGTGATTCATGTATTAAAACTTGTGGTGTCAAAATGGATTGGGGCCTGGGTCATCCTTTGGAATATGTCGAATTGGGCCAGCTCAGAATTTGGGCCTCATTTGGCCCAAATCCTATTATTTATTTGTAATTTTATTAAAGAAAGACTGCGTACTGCTAATTTGGCCCAACATGAGACTTTTTGTTAGCCTTTTATTTGGGCAAGACTCATGTGTTGAGTGTTGACTTGAATCACCAACTCTAATTTTTTTTTTCATTTTTTTAGATGATCGCATATTTGATTGTGGGCTCAAACCTTGCATGCTCTGGGTTGGGTCAGGATGTTCCTCCATCTAGTCCATCAGTTTTACTATCTCTAATTGAACCCATATTATTAAGTTACTTATAGGGTTTTGAACTCGATGTAGAAAGAATATAGAGAGAATAAATCATGTGTAAAAGACATATATTATTGAAAAGAAACAAAAACTTTCCTTTTCTTAATGTAACATGATCTCTCACACACACACACACACACATATATATTATTTGAGACAACCTACAAGTCAGGTGCTTCCAAATAATAAAAAACAAATATGATTTGGAACAACTCATAAGTTGTTTGATCCCAAATAATAAAAAACAAATAAAATAACGAAAAATAAAAAATTAAAACAAAATATCCCCTTGAAAGAAATTCTCAACTTGGAAGAAAAAAGTAATATGTGGTCTGTGATAGCTTACGTGAAAATATATGTAGTTTGATTGCTGATTGATACATAAGTTATAATAATTGAATTATCCAAGATTTTCTTCCAAATGAAATGATTATCAATCTTAATATATTTTATTTATTCGTGGAACATCATATTAATAACAATTTGTTGGGTTGCTTAACTATTATAATAATGTGTCATTAATCTATGAAATGATAGATAAAGCTTATCTAAGAAGTGATTGGTTCATTGTAGCTCGTAAATAGTTGATGTCATCGCTTTATATTATGATTCAATACTGGATATTGAAATAATTATTTATTTCTTGTACTTTCAGGAGACATGGTTACCTACAAAAAAAATATAAAAACTTGTGGAGAATCTTCTCTTTGTAATTGTATGAGCCTGACTAGAATCTGGATAGAACCATGTTTGTTTATGCTCATGAATTATAAATGCAATCTCACATTATAATTTTTTTTATAAACTTGATTATGTTTAACACTGTATCTATATGAAGTTATCTGCATAGAAGAAGAGTAAAGAAAATAATTAATTTTATAGGTACCATATATAATATTTGACTTAAATAATTGTTAAATATATTAACTTTTCTTTGATTGTCCTATATTTTGTAGAATCAACTGACAAACTAATATATGTAGATAAGTTTATATCTAGATTAAGTAGTGAGTAAATAAGTATATAATCATACATATCTAAATCAAATAAAATATTCAAAATGTGTCTCATCTGAAAAAGAAAAGTCATGAGTTTTTAGCATTCTATCTTTATACTAAGAAAATATCTTACATATTTCATTTTTTTCGTTTAAAAATTAGTCTATAAAAATGTTTTAGTTGGAATATATCCAATTGTTCATCTCTTACAATTAAAACATTATCGACATATATAACTAATATCACATATTTCATGATCCATATCAAAAAAAATATTAGTAGTATGATACTTATCTCATATGATTAAATATAAGTAGGGTTGATGAAAATTTTTTTAATTATATACTAGGAAACTATTTTAGGTCATAACACATTTTTTTTAATCTGCACATCATATGGTTCATACATATGTTCCTAGGAATAATGAATCTTAGTGGATGTTGTATGAATAAATTTTCATCTAGATCATCATAGAAGAATATATTCCTTACATCTAGTTGATACACATTTGGCATGTGTGATATTGTAATATAAAATAATAATCTAATAGTGACTATTTTGATCACTGGACAGAGTGTCCAGATAATCATTGCTATAAGTCTGTGTAAAACTTCATTCTACTAATCTAGAGTTAATTGAAATGTTTCTTGAATTTCATCTACATGTTAGACACCTATGTTTATCTTACTATAGACTTACATTTCAGTCTTGATGAGATATTTTGTTTAGTCAAAGATTGTATTTAATTCTTTCAACATAACATGTTATTCTAGATGACTTGATATTTTGGAAAGAGTATCTGCGATCTCACAGCCACAACTATCAAGTGAGAATAAGAAGCTTGAATATGTAATATCAAAATAATAATAAGAAATTATTCAAGATTAAAAATGTTGATTATAATATTTCATTGGTTTCTTTTGTAATGCAATTGGAAGTTTTAAGTTGTTACTTTGAGTTAGCTTATATGGTATGACAAAATACTCATCTAGAATGGATTTGGATATATATATTTTTAGATTGTGATCAAGTCTTTCAATCCTCATCTCTCAATCTTGGAGAGACTTACAACTCATATCTAATGGACACTCACTTTAGGTTTTTTGCTAAATACAGTGCCTTATGAATGCTATTATTATTTTTTTCAAAATTAGTTGTGCTAGTCGTATCATGTATGAGTATATGAGCAGGGTCAATCATTACTCATTACTCTCCCTTAGGGAATAACCATTGTGCATGGAAATGAGCTAATAACTATGGTGTCAGAAAATATGTTTTTTTGAATCGAGTCCTTAAAAAAAGAATTATTCTCAAAGAACATGATATCAATTTTCGTAACAACTCTCATTGACTATGGTGGGTGACATCTGTACCCCTTTTGAGTATTAGAACATGATATCAATAAATTTATACTTGATAGCTTGAGTAACTATTTTTTCTTTGCCTATAAAGAAATTCTAAACAAAATAAATGTTCTCAAGAATTTTAGGTAGATAGTGAAAGAGTTTGTTTCTAGGGTAAAGGGCCTGGAATATGATATTGCCTAAGAGAATAAATATGATATATGGTTGATCAGGAATTTAATGGTTAATATTATATCTCCCCAAAGATGACTAGAGATGCCAAATAGGCCATGCCATGCCATGCCATGCTTGCATGGCTCGATTAAAATCATGTGTCGTACCAAGCATGGCACAGTGCGTGGTCCATCGGTCTAGCACAACTTGGTTGGCATAGCAAATTGCATGGTCATACCTACCGTGCTGAACGAAAAAAATGGACCGGCCTGTGATTGAACGACTGAATTTTTTTTTGAAAACAAATAAAATTGCCTAGGTGAATGCTCGATGAGGATCTTGTCAGACAGTAACCTGGGCTGGTTTACCATGTCTTTGAGCCAGACACATGGGTCGAGTTTGGTTTGGCACGAGGTAGGACTCATGTCAGCCCAGTGCAACATTAACCTTGCCAAGGGGGGCCCAACTTGGGCCGGGCATTGCTGAATTGGTCTGGGTCATGGGCCATACTCGGGCTACTTGGCTATTTTGACACCTCTAAGGATGACTAGGCACACTCCTATGTACGACTAGTCATATCAATTAGATTTAGTTTTTTTATTAGCTATCTCATTTTGTGTAGGAGTACTTGCACATGATGTATGATAAACTATCATATGCTCCTCAAAGAAATACAAAAAATAATGAGAAGTATATTCTAATATATTATTATTTCTTAATATATTAATGTTATATGTAAACTAAATTTTATTTTTTTATAAAATTTTATAAAAATAAAAAAAATTAATATATTTCTTTAGATATTAATAATTATGTAAATCAAATATAATTATTAATAAAACTAATGAAATATTTTAAAATATTATATATGATAATTATATGAGCTTCCCAAATATCTGATTGGTTCAGATGGAATGACTTTCTCCCACTACTCTTCTGATATGCCAAATAGATTGTTTTAATATGCTTTCTTAACTGGCATGTCAGATATCTCATAATCAATAGACATCACTTCTATCATGTTTAGTTTTAGGATTTTTAGATATTTCAATGAAGAATTTCTAGTTGAAAGTGAATTACTAGTGAATTGATAGTAGATATGTATCTAGAATGACTCATTTGAGTTGAAAAGAACAAATATATTTTATTTTGCTTAATCATTGGAAAAATTATTTATCTAGTTTGATGATATTGCATAAAAAATATATAAAAAAAGAGAAATAATATCATAGTTTTATTGCTTCGTAAAATAATTTATAAAAAATAAATTATAATAAAATTATGTTACACAAAATATGTCAAAAGAAAGTGATTAATGTTGACATTATCATGTCTTGTAGCCCAAATAACTGTGTCATTTGTCATGACATTATCAAAAGCTTTAGATTCAATTCTAAAAGTTAAAATTATGTGGTTATCTATAGAATAAGTATTTTTCCTTGAATCATTTTAATTACCCAATAATTTGGAGTAAAGTAGTACGTAGAAAATATAATTGATGTAGACGTATTTGATCCAATGGTACTCAAAGAATATAGTTTAGAGTCTTCCTTTTGTAAAAATGTAACACCTCTAGTGGATATGATCATAGAATATCCAACTTGAGTAGGTCAAATAGTTTGTTGTATAATATCTGAACCTAGCAAAGTTTGTCATAACTCATGGTGCAACATTTATCACTTTTCTCGAATATATCTGATCTTCCAAAAAAAGAATAAGTTATTGCTTTCTTCTTGTCTCTTGATGTGTCTCTGTTAGATCTCGCAGCTCTCTCATTACTTTTATTGTGACTAATCATACCAACTCCACTCAATCTAGGTATAGTTGTGCCTATCTAAATTACTCTGATAAATTTTTGGAAGAGATAAAAATATCTTCTCGCCAAGAATGTTTTTTTAAAAACTTATATATTACTCTTATAATGAATGCATGTAAAGAATATTATGTATTTGCTCATCAAATCTCTTTAATGACATTTGGTTTGTCAATATAGATACCACATCAAAAATTTTCTTCAACAATTGTATTCAAGTCGCGTAATGAGTTACCTCATCATGGTCTATCAATATATATATATCGATACTTGAGTAATATTATTATATAAATGAAACATTCTTAAAGAATATATTGAACAGTATTATCTCTAATTCTCTTGTAAGTGTTATAAGAGCCAATCACATTTGATGCACAAAGATCAATTAATTATTATATGTGTATTAGTAGTTATTCGTTGATCTGCATCTACTTGTTGGTCTTAGTTTGAGCTGAGTTTTCTAATAAATGATTCACATATTCTTGAACCTCAAATCAGATTCTCATTGATGTAGTCTAACGAGAAAAATTATCTGCTCAATTTTCATTAGGTTATCTCTAGTGATCTTATATCGATTTCAATAATTTGTAACTCATCACAATGCACACTTCACTTAAAGAAAATAATCAAAATACAAAGTTATCACATATATATATATAAGTTGAGCTGCCCTACACAAAATGTGGGCATCCTTCAATGCTAGTCTTCTCTACACAAAAAGATGCCAACTGGATGTCCTACAAAATGTGAGCTGTTTTACATAAAAGGTTATAGAGTGGGGTTTTGCAAAATGAAATTAAAATCAAGATTTTAGAAGATAATATCGCCGATGGTTTTGTACCATCACCACCATGTCAGGTGTTGCATTGTCGGATGTTTGACATCTTAAAATTCCAAAAACAAACCCAGAACACCCATTGTACATGGGTGTTTTACTGCTGCAGTGCTGCAGTGCTACTCTCGTCATCGAGACTTTTGGTGATTATTGTTGTCAATGGTTCCAATAGGTGTGGTATTATTCTTACGTTGCATTGTTGATGCTTCCTTGGTGGAAACCTACCTTTGATACCATGTCAAGTTACTTTTAGTGTTTTGAGCCTTTGGTATAAAGGGGAGAATGGGGAGAAATTATGTGTAGAAAAAATATTATTAAAAAAATGAAAAATTATCTTTTTTTTCTTAATGCAATATAATCATATATATATATATATATATATATATAATTTGTAGCAACCCACTAGTTAGATGTTTCAAAAATTGAAATTTAATAATATTTTATTAAATTTATATGGAAATATTATAGGTCTATGTGATGCTCTTTTTCAATAATATTTTGTGGTTGACTAGATTTATATCTAATTGAACTTGTTCAAGTTTGTCTAATTATATTTAATAATTTTGTTTTACATAATTCTAGAATTTTTTAAATTATTTTAATGATTTCTTTATATGTTTAGTCAATATGATATAAGTAGAATGAAAAATTTCTAAGAATTTGGCTAACTAGTCAGAAAATATGTAATTATTTAATTTTAAACTTATTAATTTTTTATTTAGCTTTTATATTTTATTTTATGCTGTTTGAAGGGAGTAGCTAACATGTGGTGCAAATCATTTTCGACTGTATGGTGGTGCACAAACTCAAAGTTGGAGGCTTGACCACCCTAGACTAGGTTCTGTATCTTCTAAATTGTTTAGTTGGCCACCCAAGACTTGACCACACAAAGTAGGAGTCTTGTCCAATTTTTACTAGGTTATTCATAGTAGTTGCACATTTAGTTTTGTTGATATCGAATGTCATTGATTTCAATTTATATATGTAAATTTAATATAATATCAAAGCTATGATTAGTTTGTCTCTTCCCCTAAATGGCTAAATTATTTTTGCTTTTTTTTTTATTGTAGTCGTCCACCTATTGTATGCGATATAGTGCACACTGGCTCATAATGACATGGTGGTGCACAAACTCAAAGTGTGTGTGATGGTGCATATATGTGCTTGCGAAGGTACTCGTAGTTGGTCGTAGTAGATTGCTTGTTAATGGTTTCAAATTATATTTGTTAATTTAATATGATATCAAAGCTTGGTTTAGTGTGTTTCATCCTCTAATTTTTTTTGCTTTTATTTTTTTTTTCAATAGTAGTCGTTCACCCATTGTGTGTGATACAATGCACATAGGCTCTTAATAGCATATGGTGATGCATGGACATGCTAAATGTGTGCGGTGGTGCACATACGTGTGTGTGAAGGTACTCGTAATTGGTTGCATCATGTAGTGTGGTTGTTTCCCCAACAGTGAATGTGAGAATTTGTGAGGTGATTTGCATAGTGGTGATAAGTAGAAATCCTAATTGAGTTTTCTTTATCAATATTTTCTAGAGTTACTGTTAATTACAAAAAATACAAAATTTACAAAAGAGGAGAAATAAATGCATTAGGTTATATTTGAGGAATTATAATTTTATAGCACATATGGATTATTGCAGATGGAGGAGTCTCAATCTAGTATACTTATTGTAAGAGAATATGATACATTATAAAGAGTTGTTAGATATTATTTTTGGAGAGGATGCCAAGAGTATTACGTAGCAGTGATTGCAACATGCTAATTGTGAGAGCAATCCATTGATCCTTATAGTTTTTATCCACAGCATCATTAGCAGTTATATTTTATTTTTTATTTTATTTTCTTGTTTTAAGGATATTACATTGGTTTCTTGTTATTTTCATATGTCATGCTTATTCATGTTTATTTTATTAGTTTTATTTTTAGTGAATTATTTTTTCAGATAATTCAATTCTAATTTTATGTTTTATTTTTATTAATATTTATTTACAAGATTAGTAGACTTTGAGGACAATTTCATATATGATTATGTAGATTGGATTGCATGTTTACTCATCAACAATAATATCTCTTTCTAGATATATGAGTTTTTGGATTTATTATTTATATATTCTCAGTTAAATATTTATTATTAGTCAAATTAAAAATACTTCGTATTAAGTGTATTTTGATCATAAATTATGAGATACATTAGTTAGGAAAGCTTATTAGAACTTTATATATTATATATTATTTGAATAGAGACTTATGTAAAATGATACACTCAGACATATAATGACATAATAGAGATATGGCTAAAGATAAATTTAGGTACCTGATCACTTTTGTTGATGACTGATCGATATATATTTAGATATATTTTCATGCTAAATCTTAAGTTTTTTTTTCTGACTTTTCAAAAAATGATAAAAATTTAATTTTAATAAAAATAATTAAAAATTAAAAAGTAACAATGCATTTATAATTCAATCATATCAATTTAGTATATCTTGTATCGATCATATAATTATATACCATATATCCTAGGTTGACAAATATTATTATAACAAGGTGATTGAAATGAAAAATAAAAATTAATGTAAATGGTTTGTATACTCCTACTTGAAAAGAATATTTAGAAATATTTTTAGTAATAAATAGTTTTAATTATAATTTATCTTATTAATCGGATGTCATTTTTGTTCTTTCTCAATACATACATTTCTAGATCTATACTTTGGAGATATGTTATTTAAATTGTCTCCTAAAATTTTATATGTACTTATTTTGTCCTCATTTAGTTTCTAGAATGTGATAAATTGACATCTAGGATTTTATGATATATTTTCTTGGATAATCTAGTAATAAAAATAGGATATAAGTATTTTTTACTAGAGATTGATAAAATTTTATTGAGTACAGATTTTTTTGTTTGTTTGATTATGACTCTTCTTTTAACGAATTTGGGAAGAGCATGAATCTAGATGTTGCACATAGATTTATTATACTTTCTTTCTTACATATAATTTTGCCTAGATTAATATTGATAGAAAGAATTATTTATTGGTTATATTTGATCATGTTGATACTTAATATGATATTATTCATATTGAGTTATTATATTTATTAATAAATTCAAATCATATTGAGTTAGAAAAAGAGTGAGATTTTTTGGGTATGAAGATCTCATTCAAATTAATGATGTAATAGTACAAAAGTTTGTACTAGTATATCATCATATTTAATTAGCAACTAGGAGATTTGATTGCCAAGAGAGAGCGAGAGAGATGCTCGACCTTTTTAGATTAGAGACGAACTACTTGAGTACTCGGATGATTTTACAACTAGTTCTTATGATTTTGATTTTTTAATTACTTTACGAAATAGAAAGAAGAGTTGTACTCAATACCCAGTTGGTTGGTGATTAATTCTCAAGAATGATTTCATTGAATGTTTCGTTGATATATAAGCAGAATGGAAAACTCTCAAGAATTTGGCTTACTAGTCAATTAATGTACATATTTCATAGTATATTGATTATAGTATATTGTACTCATCACCCAAAGGATTAAATTGTTACGAGTGCTTATTTTTTATCTTATTTCATAGTGTAACTAGTATGATCTTTTATAGATAATATAATTTTTGGGAGAGTTTTTTAGTTGAAATATGGCTTATGGTTGTTCTACATGTCAATTTCGATCTGCTCTACCACAGTGCAATTGACAAGAAAAAATAAGAAACTTATTGAGGGATTTTCAGTTATTTCATCATATTTCTTTGGTCTTTTACACCTATTGACAGACAGATTAGATGTATCATTGAAATTATGATTATCGTGAGTAGTTGATGTGGATTTATTTGAAAATGATTGTCATTATGAATCTGGAATGATTACTTTCCAACCTTAAGGAGCCACACACACACACACGTTGTGCACCATTGGTAATATAAAGATAAGTTTTTGAATATTTGTTATTAATAGATACACTTGTGAATGTCAATCCTAGTGAATATCTATTGTTTAAAACATAAATAAATAAAATTTAAAAATAAGTACTGAATTATTGCTAAATGATTACTCAAGTGTGGTACATATATAAAATAAGATTGCATGCATGTATGAATACATCAATAGTTATATACACGTGGATTACAATGTATATGTGTGTGTTTGTGTAGTGGTATCCATCCAATTTATGTTGGTAATCATTTGTAACCCACATTCTTTTTTATTCTTTATGTAGGATATCATGCTCAATGTAAGTATCAAGGATGCACTTGTGGCAGAGGATAAGTTCTTCCGCAGTCGCCCAGTATGAATTTCCTAGTCTTTCTTATTTTACCATAATTTTTGTTAGTTTTATGCTCCTTCTTTTGCATCCATCTTGCCCTTTTGTTGAACTTACATGTCTTTTTGTCACTGATAGGTGTATAATGGTCTAGCTGATTGCTGTGGCGTTCCTCAGCTGGCAAAAAAGCTCAATCAGGTAGGATTTTTTTTCTTGGTGTTGAATTCCTAGAATAACTTGAAGATAATGGTAATGATGTGATGCAATTCTTTTGCCAAGCATAACACAGTTGCGTAGTTGATTCATTGATTCAGGATTATTAAAGAATTATACCGACATTCAACAACCTGTTTCACATGAGATTTTCAACTTACTGCTGTCCCAAACTATGTAACCATTCAAACTGGTTTGGACAGACTCAAAAGAAAAAACAAAATGGATTGCAGACTTTGCTTTTTTGTTTTGTGTGTGCATGTGTGTGTACATGACTGTGTGCACTTACATGTATCTGCATATATTAATACCATAACAATTTTAAAAGCTTTTTTAAGTGGGCCGATCATGTTTTAACACCACCCCCATCACACCTAAGGTTGAAAAAGTGTGAAGTTCACCAGATTGGGCATCTACAAGTGGCTCATATTAGTAAATGGGTGCATCCTCAAAAGCTAGTTTAAAGGGAGAATGAAATAAGGCATATACTAACATCATAATAACTCAAAAATAGAATACACAGTTTCTGGGGAAGGTAAGGGTTAAGAAATTCTCACAAAAAAAATTACTAACACACACACACACACACACACAAGAGAATTAAGTAGGGAGAGAAAGAGAACACATAATTGCAAGAGAAAATTTTTTATTATATTATGAGTTTGTTACAATACTTTGCAATGTTATTTGTGTTATATATTTTTTATATTACTACAAATATTTAAATAGAAATAAATTATATTTTTAAACATAGGCCATAAGTCACAATATTAAATTATTATGTCATGATATCAAATACAAGATTGAATTCTTGAATTTTTAAGTTATTCAATCAAAATAACATAAGATAGGTTGTGATTTTGTTCAAATCATAATATATTTTCAAGTTGTGATATCATAGAAACATTATTGCGACTTTATTAGGGTCGTAACTTCAAAATTTAGATTGCGACACTAAATATAATTGACTTCAATCAAGTTGTGATACTAAAGGACATGGGCATGACTTTATTTGGGTTGTGATTTTATGATTCAAATCATAAAATCAAATAAATAATATTGATTTAGATCAAGTTGTGATACTAAAGACCATGATTATGACTTTATTCAAGTTGTGGCTTCACAATTTATATAACGACACCAAATACATAATTTTTCAATTGCAACCACAAAAAATAAGTTATATTCTATTTAAGTTGTGATTTCATAAGTTTGTTGCTTCAAAAGTATGAGCTATTCCTAATATTCTTTTACTTAATGAATATTTTTTATCATCTTATTCTTCCCACTCAATTTTCTAATTTTGATACTTTTGCACATCTATTGCCTTTGAATTTTTGGTTCCTATTGTTTTTGGATATTTTTTTCGTGGGCAACTTCATTGGGCTTCCAAATATTGATGTTCTCAAATGGTTACACTTCATCTTTCTTGGAATGCTTCTATTATTTTGAATTTCTGTCACTTACTATCTTCTATTTTTTTTTTTTTTTTGGTTTGATGGGAATTTCATAGGACTCCAAAATATTCTTCTCCTCCAATGGCTACAATTTTTCTTCCTTGAAATACTCTCACTGCTTTAGTTTTCTGACACTTGTCTTTGAATTTTCTTCTTTTTTGAAAGCAATTTTACACGGCTCTCAAATATAATTTTTTTCTAATGGCTGTAGTTCTTCTTCTTATGAATGCTCTCATTGAATTGGTTCCTCGAAGACTTTTGTCTCTATCATAGTGCTCAGCCTATCTCCCGTGTCATAAAGAGTATTCTATATGCTATTAACATATCTTACTAGAGGGCTTCTAACCTGAGTAAACCTCATAAATATAGATTTTGTCCATAGTTGTGAAAGGTGTGCTTAAGGCGCGCCTAGGCTCAAGGCACAACCACTCCCTAGCCATAGCATCTCGCTTTCCAAGGCATGCGCATTACTAAAGAGGTGCGCCTTATATATTATAGTTTTTTCTAATAATATATTTATTTTTAAAATTTGTAATTATATATTGAAATTTATATAATTTCATTTATTTTTTTCATCAAAATTTATTTAAATATTAAAAACATTTATTTTTTTATCAATAAAATTACATTTAATAAAATTTTATATGCATCTAAAGTTATATTTCATTTCACAAAAGTCCACGCCTTAGGTGTGCTTTGTGCTTCAAGGCTCCAAGAAACCTTTGAGCCTTGGTGCGCATTGTGCTTTTTAAAACTATGATTCTGTCTCGATTGTATCATCCTTAACAAAGTCTTCAAATTTTGTTTGTTGTGTTTCTTCATCAGGAAAATTTATGCTACTAGTGGAATGAAGTCATGACATCATTTGTGATGCCGTGATAAGATGTCGCGACTCATTATTTTCATGATGTGACTCAACTTTATCAGTAATGTCATCATGATTTTTTAGGGCTCCTTTATTCATGTACTCTATGAACACATCTCTATTGTAGATTATTATTCTTGATTATGGGTCATAAAGTTTGTAGTATTTGATGTCTTTCTCATACTTAAGGAATTTATACTTTACTAATTTGAAGTTCAACTTTTTTTTTTCATTTTCTTCGACACATGGGCACACACCTCACATCCAAAGACTCGAAGATGGCCTATTCTTGGCTTCAACGCATGCAACACCTTGAAGGATATTTGATTATTTATTTTCGAATTGAGAGTACAGTTTTTTAGGTAGTATCCTCTAGTGACTGCCTAGATGTAAAACTCTGGTTCAAGCTTGTATAGCTTCTCAAGCATCTTGTATTTTCCATCAAAGCTTTATTTAACCTTTTAGATATTCAATTCTATTGTGGTGTTATTCTAATTGTGTTTTGTTTGATGATTCCATACTTAGCACACAATTAATCATTTAGAAAATATTTGATATCATTATTTGTTCATATAATTTTTATTTTCTTATTGAATTAGTTCTCCATATATATCTTAAAATATATGAATTTTTCCAAGACTTCAATTTTTTTTTGAATGAGTAAAACTTTGAATATTTAGATAAATCATCAACAAATAAAGCATAGTACCTTACTTTTTCAAGTGATACCTTTGTTGTTCCTTCGAATGGATTAATGTGAATCAAATCTAGTATTGTCGTTGATCTAGTGGTTGTTCTTTTCAACTTTGCTAGAGTCTTCATTCTTCATGTCTTTTTTTTTCTTAAAAAACAGACTCATTACCTAGAGCCTTGATGGTACATACCAACAGTTTGTACAAGGTTTTATACATTGTTTCTCAAGTAATCAAAATTTACTATTCACTTCATTTTGTAAGTATTTCTGCCATAACAAAATTTTATCTCATCATTTATCATCACACCCACCAATATTATATTTTTACTCAAATCTATAATGTATATTATCTTTGGAAAGAATTTAATATACTTATCATGCATCTTTATCTTTATATTTTTATGGCCAACTATTTTAATCGTTGAGTCATTTCTCATAATGACTTCTTCTTTATCATATGACTCATTTTGGCTAAATCAACTTTGATGAGGAGTCATGTGTAATGACATGCCAATACTAATATATATTGTTTTCTCATCAATTTAAGCAACTTAAACATGAGCAAAATGTATTTTACCCTTGAATAGTTACTTGTATGCAAGCCAACTTTAACTTAAATTTGATTATTCTGGCAATTCTTATTAAAATGTCGATCTTATCACATTTTTAATATTTGCTTTCTAGATTACCTATAATCACTATTCTTCTTTTTATTGTTAAATTTTTATATTGTTCACTTTTCTCTTTAATTATCTCATAGAATAAGGCTGGAATTATCTCATTGAAAAATAACAACCAAATGGAAAATTAACATGCTTAAATAGGTCCACAATAATTGATTCAAATTCGCATTTAACTTATGGAGAGAGAGGGAGAGCTGAGAGATAAAGAAGAGAGAAAGATAGGAGAGAAAAATAAAATATTTTTTTATTATATATTTTATAGATTGTCATAATTTATAATGTGTTTTAATTTAATTTTACTCATTATTATGTTTTTTTTTCTTATATAATTTTAGTCTTAGAGTTCGTTTGATAAAACTAAAAAATTAAATACCAAAAAATTAAGGTTGAATTTTATAAAGTTGAATTTGTATTAAAAAATTATTTAATAAATTACTATTAATTGAATATTGAAGATAAATATATTGTTTAATAATTGTAAATACTAAAAATGATATATTTTATGTGTTTACTCTTATTTTCATTGTATTACATGTTATCTAACATAAATAGAATTACTAATGAATTTTTTTTTCATTATAATTATTAATAATAATAAAAAATAAAATTTCTAAAAACATATCTATAAATAAATCATAAATTAAAAAAAGAAATAAAAATATTTAAAAAATAACTAATAAAATCTAAGCTCTTTAAAATTATCTAAAATTTTAATATAAAAATAAAAATTAATGAATAACTAGTTGATTTGTTATTTTTTATTTTAATTTAATCATGAAAGAAAGTTAGGGTTAGGGTTTGTGGTGGAGGAGAAATGAGGATGAGAAGACATTCACAAATTGAATTTTCGCGTGAATAAGAAAATGAAAAAGAAAAGAAAAATAAAATAAAATAGTAATTTAAAAAAATTTTTGTTGAAATTTTTGTTCAAAAATATTAAGTAGGTCTCTACCTACTTAATATTTTTAATGTTATTTCTCTTGTAATTTTTAATTAATAATTCTTAAATATTTTTTATCAGACACATTGATTTTTTAACTCATTAAAAATGTTCATTATCAATAGTTTGAAAAAATTTAGCGGTTTATTAAATAGTTCCTTAGTTTTTATTTTTTTTAAGTTTTTGAAAACAAATTTATTTCTCATTAATATTTTATTGAATATCAAATTTTAAACACCATATTTGTTTATGTAGGTCAATATTTTCTTTAATGATGCATTATATCTCTTTAGTTTTTTTATAGCTTCCACGTAAATGTGACAAGTGGGCTGGGCGGTCAAGGCATAGCTCGAGGCACGACCTGACTGAGTTGTGCCTGGCCAGGCATGACATGGTCTAAAACCATGCATGGACCTGTGTTGTGCTAGGCCAAGGGGTGCTGGGCCTCATGCTGGACTAGGCACGACCCAGATGCTTGGCTGTGTGGGATGGTTCAGGTCCAAATTGAACCTTCTGGTATCAAGGTAATGGCTAACCTAATGGTCCAAAAAAAAAAAAAAAAATTGAATGTATCCAGACTGTTGGATGCATTCAAACGGCTAAGATAAAAGATCCGGTGGCTATTGGGTTTCTGTCCTATTTTAATTATTAAAAAAAATATTTTTTTAAAAAAATTCTTTTTCTGATCTATATAATTGTTCTTTCCTCTCTTCTCTTTCAATCTCACTCTCGCTCTATGTCTTAGTTTTGCATTTTGCTTTTGGGTTGACTTTGCTCTCGGGATTCGGTTGTGGATTATGGTGCGGGCAATGTAGCTTTTTCTTAGTGGTGTCAAATGGACCATGGTGCACAGTGGGCACGAAAATGCTGACTTTGCCGTGCATAAATAAAATGGTCACATGACTGTATTTTTTTTAAAAAATGGACTACCCCATGATGGGGTGGTTGAATATAAAAAATAAAAAATAAAATGTTGTGTGAACTAACGGGGATCTCGTCGATGATCATCCATGCCGGTTTACCAATCATTGTGCTAGACACATTTGTTGTGCTTGGCCTGACATGAGGCACGGTTCATACTGGCCCAGCATGGCACACACCATGCCAAGGGGGTAGCCTGGCCCGGGCAGTAGATGGTTCTAGATTGTGTCGTGCTATGTTAGGCATTGTTGAAATGGGCTAGGCCTCGAGCTGTGCCCATGCTGCCATGCCCGTTTGACACATACTTTTTCTATTATATTCATATTTGATATTTCATAAATAAGTATTATTTTATAAAATTTATTTAGTTTTTTATTAATAATTTAATAGCAAATAGTTTTTAATTTAGAAATTAAAATTTATAATATAATTATTAAACTAACAAAAATTTTAAATGAAAAATAATAAATTTATTGATAATGAAATTATAATTAATATAAACTTAGATAATTTTAATATTGATAATCCAATGGAAAGGTTTGAGATCGTTAAAATCATGTTTTATTCTATGATCCCGACTTAAACAATTTAAAAATTAGAATAACATCTGTAATTTGTACTTATTATAATATTATACAAAATAAAAAAAATTAGGGGTATTGATGAAAAATTAACACAATACAAGTATTGTAAAAATACATATACTTGTAAGAGTAGAGGTGCCAACCGGGCCGGCCCGGTCTGGCACAAGGCATGACATGATTCAGCCGTGTCAGGGCCGGCCCGACATGGGAATTTCCTGTGCCCGTGCCCGTACCGTGCCTGTCTACGACATCAACCGTGTCGTGCCGAGGCCAATTGAGCTTCGTGTCGTGCCTGGCTCGACATAGTACCGTGGCTCGTTGGTATGGTATCTCGGCACGAGCCGAGAAATCTCCCCAATGGTAGAATTTGAGCCTAGCTGACTTAACTCGCCGACCCCTAATAGTGAAGAAGCATCATAGTGGGAGGGCGACGCGTCGGCGTGCCTCCAAACCCTGATTTTTTTAAAAAAAATTAGGGTTTGGCTTGACTGGGTCGAACTCGGCGGATTCATGCCGTGGGCCTGTGCTGTGTTGACCTCCACAGAATTGTACCGGGCCCAGCACGGAAACACGGTCATGACATCCCGACACATCCTGTTCGACACCTCTATGTAGGAGTGCATATGGGACTCGATACCTAAAGAAACATATCAAATATTATCCCAAAAAAATATAGTGTATTATATCATAGAAAAATTTAACTGAGCGGCAGAGTCTTTGAAGTTGGATCTAATTCAGTTTTTATGTTGATCCAATTACATATTGTAACGAGTCAGGTAGGGAAGAAATGATCAAATTGATCACCATGATATGTCTTCTGATTATATTTTTGAAGGATCCAAGGATAGTATTATCTAAGCCTATTTTTAGCCTGCATATCATATGATTGCTAGATGTATATATAGGAAGGATATACTAAAATATTATATATTAGAAAAATAAATATAAACTAATGAATTTAGGGAATATAATGGCGTGATGTCCATGATATTCGATATATGAACTAATCACGATGATGTATTTTTTACATGTCTCTGTACTTATTATATAAAATTTAAATGGATACTAAATAAAAAGATATAAGAATTTTTAGATATTTTTCATTCCTAAGATAGCTCGACATGATTAGAATTTTTATAGAATATAATATTCAAAATAAAATATATAATATCATATTCGATAACGTATCTAATAATAAAATAGTCACTAACATATTTATTAGGAGAATTAGATACGAATCTTTAGGAGAAATTTCATTTTAGATGTATGTGTCACATTATTAACCTTATAATACAAGCAGCGATGAAGGTTATTTTTTTTGCATTAGAAAAAAAATATCACTAAAATATCTTTAGATGTCTAACAGATAATAAAAGTTTGATAGTCTTTGTTTGTCTGCATGTTTAAAGAATAAGAAATTTTAAATTGATGTGAGACACCGTTGAAATAATACATACTTAATGTTGAAGTTATATGTTGGATACGAACACGTGATATCTGATAAAGTCAATAATAAGAGTGATAAACTTATTATTGATGACAGTTTGAGATATATGAATTTTATTTAACTTTCTGATTTATGATATAATGAATATGTGTTTGTCAGTTTATACTCTCATCATTTGTATTGTGTTCGGATGCATATTAAATATTGGTGATATGTTTAGAAAATTTAGAGATGAGCCGACATTTAGTGACATGATTGTTAAGATAAAAATTAAGTACTTTGTGTATTGATTTATTATTTTATTTATTTATTATCTGGCTGTCTGCATGGATTCTAAGATTAAGATGGAAGGATAGAGAACATTTTGATGAACATATCATCGTGCATAAATCAAGAACACCAACTTGAAGGATTCATTTATAATAAGTTAGCTGATCTATTTATATACTACGATATTAAGTATAGTGATAGTTGTAGCCATGTTTTGAGTATTGACATGGAGATCATATTTGGAGATGATTTCTCCATTCAGTTAGTGATGAGAAAATTATAAGGTGAATCATCGATTAGGAGTGAGCTGTCTTAGTACTTAGATACTAATTACTATTTAATCTTATCACATAAAGATAATAAGAACTTTGATATTTTATAATGATAAAAATCATATAAGTCCACCTATCACGTGTTGTCTAAGATGATACATGATCTTTTGATTTCTTCAGTATCAAACATAGTGTCAGAATCTATTTTTTGTTATAGTTAATGTGATTTTGGATTGAAGATCGAGATTTTGGTCAGCTATTATTGAGACACTAGCATGCATGAAAGATTGAGAGAATTCGAGGTTGAGAATTTAGGATCGTGCTGGAACAAGAGCGAATGAGTTGTTGATAGATAATGACTCATTGGATTTTTAGGAGGTTGAGCTCATTGCTAATTATAACATCAGATATTTATACAATGATGATCAGTTGCATACTTATATCGATTAATATTGAGATTGAACTTGTATTATTACGATTGAGATTGATAATTTTTATTTTATATTATTATTGTGAGTTGTGACTTTGTGTTATTTTATTTATTTTTGGATTGAATGATAAATATGTTTTTTTGATATTTTTGATAATTTATTATACTTTGTCATTTGTATTAATGAATTTATATTTTTGTGATTTATATGAAATAAATAAATAATATAATATCGTAATTCATAAAGAGTAACAAGTAAATTAAATTATAAAATTTATAAAAAAAAATTTAAAATTATTAATTCACAATTTTGCAACTGGTAGCGGGTGGGGGTGGGACCAAGATGGTGATGGTGAGTCGAGTGCGAGTTGGTTGGAGTCCTAGCTATGCTAGGCTAAGCTGGAATATCCAGGCCCGAACCAGCCCGTCACTACTCTGCCTGAATTTGGCCAAACTCGAGCTGGACAGGCTGGTCATTATTGGATCGAGCCGTGCATGGCACGGCATGGTGGCCAGATTAGGCCACCAAAAATTGGGCCGTGTCGGCACAGCACTTCCTATTTGACACCTCTACTTCTACATAAAGGTGTCCAACAGACCATGCTTTGCTGTCATGTTTCTAAATAAGAGCAGCTCAACATGGCCTGTTGGCCTATCAGCTACCCAGGTCCTGTTAGGCTGGGTCATTCAGACCGTGCTTTGCTGTCATGACTTTAAACAAGCCATGCTTAGTGAGCATGCCCACTCACTAGGCATGGTTCAAACCCATGCTATCCTGGATCAAATACAGGCTAGCTTAGTTTGATTAGTTGGGCCAAAATTTGCCCGTGCGAGCCAACTTGCTGGATTGTATAAGGCCGCTTTCACGAGATGTGCAGTGGATCATGATCGTGATGACTGGCTTATTGGACACCTCTTTTTTTATGTACAAGAACCAATTAACTTTGTTATCTATTTTATTTTTAAATATTTATCATTTTTTAGGTTTTATTATTTTTTTAAGATACTTATTTGAAATATCTTTATGATTGTATTTTCAATAATATAAATTAATCATGATTAATTTATATTGAGTGGTTAGACTCTTCTCTGCTATTACTTTATAATTATTGTATAACATTTTATTTTCTCTTCTAATAAAAAAAATCTATTTGACTCGTATTAGAATTATTTTTAAAATTCATTAATTATTCTCTCTCTTCTTAAATTAGGTATTAATTATAAAAAATTTTAAACTAAAATAAAATGTAAGATTATTTTTCACATACTTTCTTTTTTTTTTAAATTTATATTCTCAATAATCTCTCTTAATTACTACTATTTATCCCTAAATGCTCATTTAAGTATCTATCAATTATATATTTTATTATTATTATATCTTGTATTAATTTTATTATATTTTCTTAAATATTTTATTTATATTTTCACTGAGTTTTATTTATAGAATATAGATATTAATAATATACAAGATATGCTAACTCATTATTAGTTTGATTGCTATAAGTTTATTATTAGTTCTTTTGACTTTTATAATTTGATTTTTTAGTCTTTGTAAATATAATTCTTAAAAATTATTAATTTATAAGTCATATTAGTATATTTTGTTTATTTTGGATCAGATAATTATTGAAAAAAGATTGTTGTTTGCTCTTTTTAATACAATAAGAGATAACTTGTGACAATCAATGAAATTTAAAATTTTGAATCTATTTTTTAACAAACAAAATATTAAAAGCAAAAGTTAGTATTCATTACATTTCCATCATAAATTATCTAACAATGGTTGTCATGAAGATGTTAATAGAACTTTATGTTTTTTCTTCAACTTACTATTTGAGATATTTATGATTCAATTTAAATGATTGTTTTGAAATATTAATATTTTATTTTATTTTTCAATTTGTCTCATATTTATATTTAGAATGTATTTAGTTATTGATTATATTTTGATAGTGTCCATAATATTGATGTGATATCATAAACTAATATAATTTTTATTTTATGTTGTGATTAATAAATAGTTAATTGATAGTTTTCTCTTGTTAATTTTTGAAAATTAACAAAAGTAGTATAAAATTTATGTAATTTTATGTAATTTTTGAAAATTTATGAACTTTATGTAATTTATGTAATTTATGAAAATTTTGTGTAATTTATGTAATTTTATGATGTGATATCATAAAATGAACTTTATGTAATTTTTGAAAATTGTTAATTTATAACTCAGAGTAGTATATCTTGTTTATCTTGGATCATGTAATTATTGAAAAAGATAGTTTTTTCTTTTTATTATAGTAAGACATAATTTGTGCTAATTAAATGGTTAAATATAAAATTTATAATCCAATTTTTTTTGTGGACTAAATATGTATAGAAATATATTTATTTTATTTGGTAAAAAATATGTGATATGTAAATTATTATTCCTCACATTCCTATCATAGATTACCTAATAAATGTTGTCGCGAAGTTATTAAGAGAATCTTGACTTTTTTTTTCTGAACCAAATATTTGAGAAAATTATGTTATAATTTAAAGAATGGTGCTGAAATCTTCTATTTTATTATATTTTTTAGTTTGTACCATGTTTAAATTTAAAATGTATTTAGTCATTAAATATGTTGTGTTTAGATAGTGTTCATCATATAAAAATGATCTTATATAGATTTTTGTAATATTTTTTTCATGTTTAGATTAACAAATGGGTGTTTTTTTTTTTTACATTTTGCAACTATATTTTGTGAATTATGTATTATTATCTTATTATCATAGTAAAGAGTAGTGTGATAAGTAATTAAAAATTTAATATTAACAAGTAAATGTTTGAACTAAAGTATCTCATAGATAGCTGTGATACTTGCTCTGTACTTTGCCTTTGTTCTAAACTTAGAGACTATATGTTTTGTATTTTTTTTAGGAAATAAAATTATCTCAAAGAAAACTATAATAATCAATAATAGATTCATTTTCTTGGTAAAATAGTATCTAATTACAGTTTAACTATTCAACTAGATCTCTTGATCATCAAATAAAATACTAAGGTCAAAAAATTCATTATATATATAAGTATGTGAAGAATTGTATCAAAGTGAGATTATTATGAAAATTTGAGAAATTATTAATTATATATAATCAGATTATTACTAGTTATTTAATAATTCTTATAATTCTTATATGTTTAGTTGAGTCAACTAAAGGTCATCTCATATATAAAATTATATCTCATATATAAAATTAGTAGTTGATTCGACTTGCATATCTGATGAAGTTCAATCAAAAGATTAAATTTAGAAAAAAGTATCTAAAATATGTCTCATCAATGTTAACAAAATATTTTTGATTATCATAAATTATTTTAATCCTAAAAAATTGTTTTAAGTTCATAGAATTTTTTAATAGAAATTATGGTTGATGGTCTTCCTTGAATTGAGTGATACTTAATTTATTATCCACATAATAAGAATATCTATATATACAATCAATAAAATAAGATTATCATATGAATTTATCTGATAAAATAATGAATAATCAATAACATATTTGTGCAAACCAAACTAGATAATTATAATTAAAAATCTTACAAACCAAGTTTTTGAGGATTGTTGTAGGCTATGTGAAATATTTCATAATGTGTAAATTGAATCTCATTAAGTTTTTTGGACTCAAACTATGTGACTACTTCAAATATATATATCATCCTTAAAAAACTCTATATCATCAATTTGAAAGATGTTATAAGGGATATGGATATTTGAATTAAGATTATTTAGGCTACTATAGAGAAAATGTTATGATAATTAATTATCAAGATATGAGTAAATTTCATTGCAACGAGAAAAAATCAATTAAAACCATTTTTTTTTTAAATTTCATCCTTCATCAATCTCCCTTACTAACCCCAGGTAAATACATATGACAAACTTCTGTATTGATTAACTGTATCAGTAGTGATCATGACCAAATACAAGTAAAATAGTTATAATCAATGAAAATGCTGAATAATCTAAAATTATATTTGAGGATAAACTATATTTAATCTCTAAAAATCTGTTTGAATCAGATCAAATTTATACTTACATAGTTTTGATGGATAAGAATTAAGATAGGATTATTTAACATTCTTTCATATTTGATACGCCTCATAATTTATCGTACAGTACAAATATATCTAATACAATGATATAAACTTTTTAGTTTAATCAAAGATAAATATCAAATCTAAGAATTAACAAATAAAGAATCAGTGATATTTCAAACACTTAGTAGAACACATACTAGTTGAACAAAAATATACAAATAATCCGATTTAGTCTCTCAGACAGTTGTACTTAATTTTTTGATTCTTCAAATTATCAATAAAAGAAAAAATAATATTATAATTTTATTGTCTAACAAAATATCTCACAGAAAATACATTATTTGGACACTCAATAATAAATAGAATTAAAGATAAAAATTAAATATTAATTTGAATATTGTAATAATTAAAAACTTTAAATATTTTGATATCAAATATTACAATATTCAAAAAGATATAGTAAATAGAAAATGATTATTTGTGATGTATGTTTGTTCTTGAGTTGACTACACATAAATAAAGAGTAAGATGACAAACGATGAGAGTTTTGTGACAACTCCTAAATAAATATAGTAATCAAGCTATCTCACTCAATAATGTATAACATTCATATGCTATATGAAAACTACTTCCTTGCATGACTAATTTTCTTACACCGTAAGCATCATACGAAAGGGTTTATACTTCTGTTTATATCTCGACTGATATTCTTTCATGACTTCTTGCCAAGTAGCATGAGATACCACCATACTAGGCTTATGTCTACTCCATCCAGACAAGTAATGGACTATGCGATGATAGTAGTGGTAGCAGCAGCAGCAGTAGCAGCAGCACAGGAAAAATATGCTTACTCGAATAGTATGCACTTCACACATTCACTACACACCTGTATCACATCTAGGGTTTGTCCACACGTACTATCACATGCTTGCACCACAACACCACCACTGCACAACACATGCTTTCACCACAATGCCAACACCACATTATGCTTGTACCACTGTACTTACCACCTCACGACACCTGCATTGTGATGTCACTAATACATTGTGACATGCACACACATCTGCACGACACCATTCAAATCACTGTTTTGTACACCTGCGCTCAACCATTCCACCAGTACACACTGTGTCGCACACTATGCTGCACGCATACACTACACGCCACCAATACATACACTGTGTCATACATCTATACTACAACATGCCGCTGCTGACACACTGCGCATGATACTAGGGTTTATTTGATTTTTTTAAAGGAAAATCAAATAATAGAATAGAATCAGACTCAATAATAATAAATATGTAGAATCTAATCTACACAAATAAAAAAGGAAAAAGATTGACAAATTATTTGTTAAGTGCTTTCATTATAAACATAATAAAATAACAAATAAATTAAAAGAACCCATAAGATATTTTTCTTTTTAAATAATTTATCAATTAAAATAGCCCATCTTGTTTTTTTTGGAATAGAAAATTACTGAAAAAGATTGATGTCTCTCTTTTTATTACAATAAGAGATAAATTGTGATAGTTAAAGAGTTAAATGTAAAACTTCCAATTGTTTATCTTATTAGTTAGAAATTAAATGATATATTGATTATTATTTATCATACTTCTATCATTAAATCTTGACTTATTATTTTTCTCAACTTAATATTTGAGATATTATGTTCTAATTTGAAGGATGATAACTAAAGATATGTTTAATAACTAAAGACATTGATTGGTACCCATTAGAAATCAAAGCTTTATGATAAAGCAAGTTTGATTACTTTACATAAATATACAGTGTCTGAATAGAGTGTATTAATATTTGTATGTGTATATATATATATATATGTATATGTGTGTGTGTGTGTGTGTGTGTAATGTTTATCCCATTATGTGTTATCTATTTGTTAAACAGTTATATCTTGCTTAAATGTGTTCTATATCAGCATAATTGTTTCCTTGGTATTGCACATAAATTGCTCACTACTTCTTCAGGTTCTTATGATTGTTTTTTTTTCCCAGATCTTAGTGCAGCATATCAAAAGATTACTCCCAAGCCTGAAGTCGCGAATAAGCTCTGCTCTGGTGTCTGTTGCAAAAGAACATGCTAGCTATGGAGATATCACTGAGTCAAAGGCACGTATTGTGTATTTACTATCCTGTCCTCTGTATTGCTATGCTCTGCAATGGGATCAAGTGTTTTCAGCTTAGTTTCCAGAGTTCATGCATGTTTCAGTTCTTAGGAGCAAGCTCAGATTGCAAATATATGAAAAATGAACGTGATCCAGTCACTTGGACTAGGTTGAGCCCACTCCAACCCATGTTCGGAACTCTGGTGTGCCAAAACCTGGGCCTCGATTTGGGCTGCTTGACCCACCCATGCTCCATAGCAGCATGCCATAACTGCAATGGAAAATCCTAGAAATTGGGGTGACCCAGCTTGGTTTGCCATTTGTCCTGGTTGGGAAAAGTTGCCTTTGCCATTTTTGGGCTGGGCTGAGTTTATCTTGATGGGTCGGCCCATGATATTTTCTGTCAATGAAGCCCAAATTGTTATCTCTAATTTTGATCTACTTTTTTTTTATGGTGTTATAACTTGATTGTTGATTTAGTTATTTGCTTATAGTTTTATCATTATTTTCATGTTTTATTAGCAATTATTTATGCATGTTCTTAAATTTTAGGCTGGTCAAGGGGCCTTATTGCTGAGCATACTTTCCAAATATGCTGAAGGTAATCCATTCACTATTTATTACTTGCTGGAATGCACTATTTTTCTTTTTAATTTCCATCTGCCTTTGCCCATTGACTATTCGCTATGTATTACTTGTTGGAATGCAGCATTTTCTTCCATGGTAGAAGGAAAGAATGAACAAATGTCAACATTTGAGCTGTCTGGTGGAGCTCGAATCCACTATATATTCCAATCAATCTTTGTTAAGAGTCTAGAGGTGATGCTTTGATTCCTAGGTGCACTTATATTGATTATATGTTTGTATTTGGACTTAATTCATGCATTGATATGATAACAAGTGTTTTTGTTCAATAGTAGTAGGTCTTAAGTTTGAGACTCATCAAACATAATTTCTCTAATTTTTGGGAATAAAATTATCTAGATATTAATTCTACTTAGTTCTCATGCTAAGGCGGGAACTTTATATACTGGGTATGATCATCATCTTAATTTAAATTTATTTCATCTACATTATCCATCATCAAATTCCTTGATCATATAATGCTTGTATGTGTACATATTATATTGTCACTTGTAATATCTTTTTCTCTTGTATTCAGTGGGGCCCACATGTATATAATAGTCTGAAAATTTTTAATATATCTACTAATATATTTCTGAAATATCCTTAAATTTTAAGCATTGATAAATCTATCAAAATTAATATTTTTATCTTTGATTGGTACTCATGTAAAAATATATATCAATATAATTTTTATATATCTGTAAAATAAGTACCAATATATTCTTTGAAACTGATATCTTAATCCTTGAATATAACATATTCAAGGATTATTATCTGAAAGTATGTGTGTGAATGTGTGCGTGCATGTGTGTTTGTGTGTGTGTGAATGCGTGCATGCATGCATGTGTGGTGTGTGTGTGTGTGTGTGTGTATGATGTTGCAGCATGTATGGTTGGAGTAATGATTCCTATCCATGGCCCAGATTTGTCCATTAAGTAGTTCCAAATTCAGTCTTTTTGAATTTTTGAACTAGTTTGAATCAGGCAAGAAGATTTGAACCATATCAATTGTGGAGAACTAAAGATTAATAATTTATTTTCATGTCTTTTTTTTCATGAGTTGTATATGAAGTATCTTGATCTATAAAGGCGCTCCTATTCTTTTTTGTTTTACATTTGTTATTAGTATGGTTTTTTTTACCTTTTCCATTGTTAGTCACTATTGACAATCACAATTAATGAGGATTAAAATTTTGATTTCTTTAATAAAATTAATTAAAGTAAGAAGTTTTTTTAGTAAAATTTAATTTCTATTTTGCATGTTTTTTATTTTGCTTTGGAAGAACATATCCATCTAGAGGTGTCCAATGTGTTGGATGGCCTGGCTAGGCCTGCCAAAAGGCTGGACCAACAGGGTATGACCTAGCTCACCAAAAGGTTGGCTCAGCAAGGCATGACCCAGTCTTTCAAAAGGCTGACCTGAAATGACGACCCATCTCCTATTGAGGTAATAGCTGTCTTTGACATGAATCTAGAGACCATGTTGTGCTTTTTTTTATCCCTCAACCCATTTACTATTATTCCTCGGCCCCCATGTATGGGCCTTGGGCCCTCGGGGTCAGATCATGTAAGGCCCATGTCCTAGAAATATGAATAATTAGAAAAAATAATTAAAATAATTTTAGTTATTTGGCAAATATATAGTATGCTTATTATATATAGATTTATTAAAATATATTTTGTTTATTTGTTTATTTTTTTCTCAATATAATTGTTATTTTAATGTTGATTTGTTGTAAAGCTAAAGAAACATAAAAATTGATAAAGAGATTGAAGTTTAAGTAGAGGTCGTGAATGGACGAAATGATTTGGGATAGAAATATGCCCGTTTATTGAATGAGAAAATACAAGTACACTCATTTGTATTTTTTGTAATAAAGTAATTAAAGAAGTAATTTATAAGCAAAAGCAATACTTTGTTGGAGGATTTAGAATTTCAAAAAAATATACAAGATATCCAGATCATGTTAGAAAAGAAATAGAAGATTATATGCTAGCAAAAAAAAACTCAAAAAAAAAAAAAATAAGTTTTGAGAATCATAATGTGAATGAGGATATATTTGGGTTCCAAGATGAAGATGATGATGACCTGGAGGGCACAAGCAAAATGAGAAGAAATGATGTTTCTAGTGGTTGTGGTGGTATTGGTAGTGATAATTGTATAAATAGAATAAGGCAAAAAGGTCTTATGAACCATTTCTTCATTCCTAATGTAGAAATGGTTGTTCAAAATAGAAAAAAAATATTCATACTACTATCAATAATGCATACAAGAAAGAGGCCAAGGAGATAGCTGATATAATATTTTGTAGATTGATGTATGATGCCGTGATTTAATTTAATGAAATAAACTATGCTAGTTTTTGACCAATGCTTGAGCCAATTGAACAATATGGTGTGAGCTATAAAAGATCAAGTTTTCATGATGTAAATATTATTAGCCTCAATAAATAAATATTCAATCATGTTAGATTGATATTCAATCATAGAATTCAATGAAAGACAATTTCATATTTATGAAATTGACTCTTACAAAGGATTCAATGAAAGACAATTTCATAGAATGTGAAAAATAAACATTCAATCATGTTAGATTGATAGATTAATAGGAAAGAATGGTCATTAGTGAATTTTTTAAGAGGGATCATATTTATGAAATCTAATGATATTTTTTCTATGGTCAAGATGGGAGAGTAATTGTTTGAATTACTTAACAGTTGGATAGATGAAATTAGTAAAGCTAATGTTATTCAGGTGATAAAAGATAATGCTTAAAATTATGTGGTTGTAAGTATTTATAATTTAATTTGAAATTTTTATTTACTTATGTATGTTAGTGATTACATCTATTATCAAATTATTGTGTTTAAATTATGTAGGGAGATTATTGGAAAAAAACAAGATCACATTTGTATTCGACATCATGTGCCACATACTATCTTGACTTGATACTAGAAAATATTGGGAAATTACTACATATAAAGAAGATAATAGAGAGGGTCATATCCATAAGTGGCTACATCTATAACAGAACGGGTTTTCTCAACATGATGAGACGATTTACCGAGTAAAATTAGTTGTTAAGGCTTGCTAAGACTCTGTTTGCAATGGTCTTTATCACTTTATCTCGTATCAATGAACAAAGAAATAACTTGAGGAAGATATTTATTAATTTAGATTGGACAGAAATTAAATGGGCAAACAAACAAAAGGGTAAAAAATATAGCTTATATAATTTTTTTTTGGAACACTATAGTATTTTGTTTTAAGGTGTTTAGCCCTCTTGTACGTGTGCTTTGTTTGGTGGATGGTGAAAAAAAATATCTTATGGGCTACATTTATGCAATCATGAAAAAAGTGAAGAAAATTATTGCCAAAAGTTTTAAAGAGAATGAAGAGAAGTTTAGGAGGTTGTAAGTTCAACTTCATTGGCCGCTGCATTTAATTGAGTATTTTTTGTATCCATGACTTTATTATGATACAAATGGATTAGGAATGAACCTAGATTCACAAATTTTTGAAGATGTATATAGTTGCATATTGAGATTTGTGAAAAATAGAGATGAACAAGATATAATTATATCACAACTAGACTTGTATATGCATGCTAAATACCTTTTTAGTAATGAGTTAGTCATTAGAACAAGGAAGACTAAATTGTCAGGTTTGTTAATTAGTCTATTGAAATTATTATATATGTTTAGTTAAAAAAGGTGAATTATTTAACTAATAATTTATTTATATTAATTACAACTGAATGTTGAAGTATGTTTGGATCTAGTATTAGAGATTTGCAAAAGTTTGTATTGAGGATTCTCAATCTAACATGTATTGTATTGGGTTGTGAAAGGAATTAGAGTATCTTTGATAATGTAAGTTACTAAAGTAATTATATGCAATTTAATTTGTCTCTAGATTCTTTATAATAATCTTTAAAGTAACATTGATTCTTCAAAATTAAAATATTAAGATATAATCATGAAAATTATTTATTTTTTTTCATATTCAAAGCAAGAGGAGAAGTAAGTTGGATCATCAACGCTTAAATGATTTGGTGTACATTAAGTACAATTGAATTTTGATGAAAAAATACACTGTGTTTTACCATTGTTCTATTTACTTGAGAGATATAGATGATAGCAATCAATGGTTGTTGAGAAAAATAGAAAATGAAAGTGTTGTAGAAGATGATTTGGTGTTTGGTGTTGATTTAATATGAGGTGATGTTGCAAAAGCTAATAAAGTTGATGAGCTTAGGATTTATACAAGAGCTGACCAAGCAAACCACCCACACCAAAACTAAAGTTAACATCATTTAGCTTTAAACATGTTCTTATTTTTACTTTGATTAATCGAGATGAAAAGATAATTTATTTATTGGGAGAGGAAGATGAAGAGATAATCTATTTATCGAGAGAGAAATATGAAGAAGATAGAGAGTGGAAGATTGATGAAGATTTTTTTGATTTAGATTTAGTTATAGATATATGAGTATTTATTTTGTTTTGGAACTTTGAATATTTGGTTAATGATAGCACTATTAATGTTTAATTTTTATGTTTAATATTTTTTTCTTTATTATATTTTTTTATTAGATAAAAATTATAGATAATATTTAGTAATATGTATAATTTTTATTTATATTAGGTTGTGTGCGATTCAAATAAAAAAGCTTGTGCCTCAAGTGCACCTTACGTCTCAAGGCCCCAAAAGGTTTTTGCACCTCAGTGCTCCTTGTGCCGAGGCACAAGGAGCACCGAGTTATATAAGATAATGAGAGAGTTGGTAGTAATGCTCCAAGAGGAAGAAAGTAAGTAGTGATCAATTCTTTTTGTGAGAGGTTATGATATTCTTATGAATGATATTTAACGTTGCATCTAGAGTTATAGAAGATATTTCAGGGTCTAAATAAGTTATTAGATTTACTCATATTGAACAATTTATATGTACTTGAATTGGTTTTTTTATGCCCTGGAAAACTACTCTAGTTTTCTTTCTAGGCATTGCTAGCTCTAGTCAAAATATTTTTACATTTATAGTTTTTTCATCTTATTACTTTATTTTAAATTTTTAAGTTATTTATTCATAAGTTAATACTTATATCATATTTAATCACATTCTTTCTACGTGTTTTGTGAAGTTTAGAGTATTTGATGTTGTTGTATTGAATAACATTATTCTATGAGCCATAAGGTAAAATAATGTTAATATTGAGTCTTTTTTTTTACATGTATTTCCTTTTTATTAGAGTTTTATCATAATTTGTTTTTAGTGTCTCTATGCAAGATTGATGGATCATGTGGATGATTTTTCGGAGCATTGAGCGAGTTAAATTGAATTTTTTTTTCTTTCACCCACATGATATCTTCAAAATATTTGGGTATAATTGATCTACTGGTTGTATGCTCTTGGCTTGGATCTTTCTTATAAATTAGAGATTCTAGAGCTAAACATCAATGAAGTGATTTTTATTAACTGTGAAATATGTTATTAAAATATATTAGAATTTTTTATTCAATAAGTTAGGAAAATATTAAGATAGACTTGTTACAATGATTCATTCAAATATTTAAGGGTATTATATGAAGACTATACATGTGTTCTAAAATATTTGGTTATTCATCAATTAAACTAAATTTTTTTCTTTAAAATATGATTCAATCAAAATATGGAATATATTTTATAAAATTGCATAAAAATAAACAAAATATGGAATATATTTTTTATTATTTTTTTGTTTATTTAAGAAGTATGTGATGATTTATTAGATATTATGTGTTAACACTTATGCATAAAATAAAATAGCTAAAAGAAATAACTAAGATTTAATTGAGATGAATAAAACTTCTCTACTATATTGGAGTATTCGTAAGTATTTTTGAAGAGAAATAATATTAATTATTAATTTATTAATTAATCAAATATATTTTGTTGTTAGATAGTATCACATATTATTTTTTATATTTAAAATAATTTTTTTCTATATTCCACCTAGTATTTTTAGATACTTAGAAGAGTTATGTGTTAGTGATGTGTCTTAGATCAATATTATAATTATTATCATTTTATAATTTCTTAAATAAAGAGAAATTTTACTATTATTGTAATGATAATAAATTTCATGAATATTATTATTAAGTATTTAACTTTGTTTTATTATGAGATATGTGAGAGATTAATATTCTGATAGTATTTTTTTCTAAAATTTAGAGAGACTTTGTTTAATGAGTCTAGAACATGAGACTTACTTTTGTGGATGAAGAGATTAGTCATCACATTAAACATAGTTTTTAACATTTTCATATAAGACAAGAATTTCTCAGGTAATAAATAATTTAGGTATTATTCTCGCATAAATATCTTTAATTTTGGAGTTTTTATGAGATATTATATGTTAGTGTTTCTGTAATTGCACACAAACATGAATTTTGTCATGGAAAATAGACCATGCATTTTTGGGAAAACATTCAAGACATGTTTTCAAAAAAAGTGTCACATGTTATAGTGTGTGTTATAATTAAAAAAATAATAAAAATAATTATATTGGATATCAATCTTATTGTAAAAAGGTTATGCTTTAGTAAGATTTGGAAGAGATTAATGTATTGATAGCTATATCTCTAAAAATTAGAGATATTTCTTATGATGATTCTTGAATTCAAAATCTACCATCCTTAGCTATTGTAAAAGTTAGAGATATTGCTATTGTACCAAGACAACCTTGGAGTTTTTTTTTGATATATCATGTCTTATTATAATCGCACACATAAAAATAATTATAAAATTAAAAAAGAAGCATTTTAAATACACACCTTACATATTGATACAATAAATCAAGATTCAGAATTAAGATCATAATGATCTTTTTCTCAATGAATAATATGTGATGTTAAAATATATATGTGATATATATGAGAGACAATATTAAAGATAATTTAGAAGTGTGAAAATATGGATAACATTTTTATTTTTAAGATAAAAGGTTTTGTGGGGAAAATTGAGAAGTCTAGCACAAAACCTTTGGTTTACAAAGTATTGATGAATATTTTTGTTTGTATAGATTTCTTGAATATGTTGTTAGCGAATTAGTTGTACCTAAAAGCACAAAGTATGAATTTTTTGAAAGTTAACACAATTTTATGTTACAAAACTAGTTAATTAAATTAATGTATCATTATGTGTTATAAAATGCATTGTGTTTAAATATTTGAACGACTAAATCTTTATTCATTATGTGATTTAGGTAGGTATTTTATCTTCAGGCTAAATTTGTTATAAAATATAATTTTTAAATTTAGTAAATGCCAATAATAAGTGCTACTCACTAGAAATCAAAAAGATTATTATGAGTATGATGTGACATTTTTTTAGGATAAGTCTTTCAAGGACTCAATTTAAGAAAATGTATATTTGGACATCATAATTATAACATAAATTTCTTGTCAAGTTGTTAATTAAGGTGTCAAACAGGTCGTGTCATGTTAGTTCGGCCTGATTTTTAGTGGCCTAGTAGGGCCACCATGTAGTGGCGGGCATGACTAGATAATGGCTAGCCCAGCATGGCCTGTAAGTTGACACTATCAAATTTCTATTGATTTTTAGGTATCCAAAATATTTTAGTGAGTTAGATATTTTTTCTAAAGTGTGGGCAATAATCTTCATTCCTATTTGTACTATCAGGTTAATGATATCACACGTACATCTAATATGAAAAATCTTTTCTAATGACTATTCTCTAATGGTCCTAATAAATATATTAATAGATACTTTATTATTAGATTTGTTATCAAATGTGATACTAAATATTTTAATAATGCACTAATATATGACCGAGCTATCATAAGGATGAAAAATATCTGAAAATTCTAATATTTTTTATAAAATGTTATTATCATAACATCAAATATTATAAAAATAGCATTTGATGTTATGAAAATGTGTATGTATATAATATTTATTACATTTATCGTTCTCTTATTTTTTGTATTTTAATCCAACTTGTAGCTTGTTTTACTTGTGAAATGTTCTAACCATGTATTATGTATCTAATTTATTTATTTTTATTAGATTAATGAATAATGTTATTCATTTCTATGAATAAATTAATGAAAGTATTAACTATTACTTATATTTAACATGATTTGATAAATTCTAGAGTTTTGACACATCATCTTAGAGTTTATATTAGGAGTATATCCTACTCGTCACACATATTCGTGCCCATTTAAATTGTATGATCTTGTAGATGATTCAATTGTTCTTGAAATTCTGATTACTTTTTGAAATAAGCAATAAAATTATGCTCACTACTTGATTTCTTGTGTAATATTCAATATAAGTTTTCTTTTCAAAATATTATATTATCTTATTTTCATATTATCGAAGAATTTATGTCTTCTATAATATATATTATTTAGGATCATGTTAACTCATGTTAGAATATAAATATTTTTCACTCTAGTAAAAATTAAGAAATGATATCTCATGCCATTTAGGTAAGTTCATAGTTAGATGCAAAGAGTAATCTTTGCTCTATTTTTCAACTCAAAGAGTATGATTGATTACTAGAAATTTTATACATATATGATATGGCTTATCAAGATATATTTGCTTTATTTGTGAATGGTTGATTTATTAGTTATATATGAATAACTCATTTCTTCATGTTTATCTTGATGATGAGGTATTTATATAATTGACACTTAGTTTTTAAGCATAGATGATGAATTTTTCAATATGTATATAATACAAAGTTTTATGTGGTCGCAATAGATACTTGGTGCATCATTGAAATATAATTTAATTTTTCACATACTTTTTAAATATGTGAATATTTTTAGGAGAATCTAAAAAATTACTAATTATACTGATTACGTATTATATATTTGTTCTACTCATAGTCAGTTAATTAATATTTTTTATGATTCTCATTTAAGTAAAAATAATATCTAAATCAAAAGGAGGATCTGTTAGAATATAACTCAAAAGTTTAGTCTCAGTAAGAGTGTCGAATGCATATCTCATCTGTGACAAAATAATACTCATCATTGAATAAGTCATATCTTTTCTAATAAAATATCTAATTCTCATAAGATCTTTTATCTGAAATTATTCCTAGATATATTTCTTCAATTGGGTTATTCCTATTTATTATTTTACATAATCAGAATATTATTCACATAAATAATTTATAAAATTACCCAACTATCAATACTCATAAATTAAATTTTTGATAATTATTTCAAGTCATACAATACTTTTTATAATCTACAAACTATATTTAATATTGCTTAAAATTTATTTGATTGTTTCATATAAGCATCTTTCTCAAGGCTATCATAAAAAAATATCTTTTTAATGTCTTGTTGGTGTATTCTGTAATTATTACATGTTGCAAATGAAAATAATAATTTATATTAAAGTCAACTTGCCTACTAGTAAGAAAATATCCTAATAATTCATATTAAATATTTGAATAAATTTTTTTATCATAAGTCTCTTTGTAAAGTGATTAATTTGTTCATTTGGAATTATTTTCTTTATGAATACTCTCCTACAAGGTTGTAATTTCTTTCTGAAGGATTGATATTTATATGAGATCTCATGTCTCATTAGAGTGGAGGGCATAAATATGCTCTCTATTATGGCCTAACATCTTTTTGGATGAATTATGTCTCATAAATAGACTTGTGTATTCTAATACTATCATTAAAAAAATAAAAAAAATAAGTCGAGAATATAATAAAATCTATTAAATTGACTGTTGAGTTTGGCTCATATGTCTCTTTTGAAATGTGATCAAAAGGTCAAGATCAGATGATTTGTTTGCATGGTCACTTGGCTCTTCTGTAAACTCTACTTTGGTCTGAACATGTTAGGTATGTCTCTCTCTTAGTATAGACTCCAAGTTTTGAGTGTCATTTCTTGTAGTTACTGACTCGATATGAGTTTGTTCTAGAAAAGATTCTTGGACTAATATGTTATATGGGCCTTAATGAGATATCTCTTCTAGGAAAGTCTTATTCTCTCCTGAATCAATATCTCTTCATCAGAACAGGAGTGGCGACTCCTATGCTGATGAAGCTAATTGCATTAAAAAAACTATTTTTTTTTTTAAATCGTAGCTGTCAAATTATTTCCAATGGCTACAAGCTAGAAATAAATAGTTATTGATGGATAACTAAGATGAGGATGCACAGGTAGAGGGTCGAACACACTCATATATCTAGAAGAAGATTTTTTTGTCAGAGTGAATACATAGTCCATCCTGGTTAATCCCAAATAAAATTTTTTTAAAAGCTACTTGATATTACAAATAAATGTCAATAAAAATAAAAATAAAATTATAATTGAGTTGTCTGACAGATAACTCGTAGAAAATAAACTAACAAAATAATCAAGAATAAACAAGACACAAAAAAGTAAAAAGATTGAGACTGAATACTATCAGTAACTCTAGAAAACAATATAATGAATTTTGAAATAAGTGCACAAGCGAAACAACTAGTGATATCTGAGATAAATGAAGAAATTTGCTGTTTTAAAGTAAAGTTTTGTATACTTATCGTTAGTAAGTATGAGTGGTGTGATGAGTAAAATATGTGAGGATCCATGAATAGCTTTGGTAGCGGATTGTCTTAGTGCTGTGTAGAATTTGACATCCTATTTAGAAATAACATCTAATAGTAATAGTTGTCTCTTGTGTGATCTTTCTTTATATAATATATGTATTATTAAAAAATCTCATATATTTGCATACCATTGTCATATTACAAATTAGCATATCCTTAATTAAATACTCAACTGAAAATAGGGTTTCCTCCATCTGAAACCCTAAAACAAAATACTTAACCTACCCCAAATTAAAAAAAAATTGGGGCTTCCATTCCGAAATACTAATTTGGAAAATTGTCTCATTTAAAATTAATTTCTACCTTGATAATTGGGGTTTGGGGATCACTTGTGTCATGTAATTCATGCATAACAATCATGATATTAAAGATCTGGCACCATGTTGAATTTTAAATAGAGGTGTCAACCGAGCCGGATCTGGCCTTGGATCGTGCCGCCCTATGGCATGGCTTATGCCATGTTGGACCAAGCACGACTCATGTTTCTCGCTCGGGGACTCAGGACCAGCTAAAGGTCATGAGTCAAGTCCTATAGAGTGACCAATTGACTTGATGAGTTATTTAAAAAAAAAATTCAGCCACATAAACTGGATGTTGCTTATGTGGCAGATTGCTACTGGCCGGCCAACCATTGCGTTTTCATGTAATGAGCTTTCGATAGGGATGATTCGGCATGGCCCTACATTATGTTGGCTAACCGTGCTGGGCTGGCTCCCTTGCTATGTCCAGCACGACACAACCCATTTTGACACCTCTAATTTTAAATCACACAATTAAAAATAGAATAAAATTACACTAAATTAATAAAAACATACATCAAGTGCTCTTATATAATGAGGAAAAATGATTGAGATAACTCACAGATCGCTTGTTCCATGAAACTTATAAAAAGGAAAATAACGCATAAAGTAAAAAACTGCAACACATATATTTCTTAGTAAGTATTTTCCTTCAACATGAGTGCAGCTTTGAATTTGATCAATTTTTTTGTATTTTTCTACTTGACAAGTATCCTCACCTTTCTTGCTTTTTATTAATTCTACTGTGCTTACCTAGTATATTTTATGAATTATTTCTGACATGACGCAATCTCTTGCGCAGGAGGTTGATCCTTGTGAGGACCTGACTGATGATGATATCCGAATTGCTATTCAGAATGCAACGGGGCCCAAGTCTGCACTATTTGTGCCAGAGGTGTGCCTTTTCCCTCGAGTTGATCATATCTTGCTTTAGTCTCTTCATTGCCCAAGTCTGCAATCTTGTTTACACCTCTCACACTGCATTTTTTTTTTTTGATACTTACTTTTATAGGTGCCTTTTGAAGTTCTTGTTCGGAGGCAAATAGCCCGTCTGTTGGATCCAAGCCTTCAGTGCTTGAGGTTCATATATGACGAGCTGGTTAAGGTAGTACATGACTCATCTTTTCTGTCATTTTGGACTGCCTTGCTGCTTGCTTGATTACTCTAAACGCACTCTTCTTCACTCAGATTAGCCATCGCTGTATTATAAATGAATTGCAAAGATTTCCAGTTCTAAGGAGACGGATGGAAGAAGTCATTGGGAACTTCCTGCAAGATTGTCTTGTGCCATCAGAGTCCATGATTGGGCATGTTATTGAGATGGAGGTAAGTGCTTGCCAGAGACTCAAATTGTCTCTAGTGATTGTATTTTTTGATTTTTTTTTTTTTTTTGTTTCTCTATTTTGAACTCCATTTGGCATTGCCAATTCTAATTGTGCAAAGAATGGTCGTGTGTGATAAGCATGTCTACTCACCTCATCTATGTATTTGAAGCCATAGGTGTTTGCTCGTAGGCATGCTTGCTCGTGTGCGTTTCTACACATGAATGTGTAATTTGGCTCATTCCCTTCAAAATCCTAAATGGCTCACTTAATAAATGCCACTCAACAAAGACCTTCGCCTTGATGTAGATATTGCTAAGGAATCAATGTTGATGAACGACTAACATTTGGTAGGAAAAGGAGCCAACAAATTTTTGATAGTTATCTTCCAATATAATCATCTTTCCCCATGGATTCTAATTCTTAGCGAAATAATATAATTTATATGATCTACTTTTAGTATCATATTATTTTTGTCTCCCCGACACATGTTCTCTCTCTCTCTCTATCTCATAAACTTAACTCATATTATCATTTGACTCATATATAAGTGATCTAGATCACTTATCATGCAGGTAAGGCCTCAATCTCAACCACATGATTGTTATCTAGTAAGCACTATGAGGAAGTATATTTGACATTAATGGGAGTCGAACTTATGTCCTCGTGGTTAAATTAGTCATCTTCTTTTTCCATTCGAACTCGTATCCGCAATTCTTTCTCTCTCTCTCCCAGTTTTAACTCATACTATCATTTGGCTATGATATAAGTGATTTAGATCACCTATCACGTAGGTAAGATTAGGGTCCAAATCACGTGATATGTGATCTAGTAAGTACTATGAGGAAATATATTTGGTATCTCTGGGAATCAAACTTATGTCCTCATGATTAGAGTAGTCATCTTCTTTTGTCAATCAAACTTGTATCTCCAATCATTTCTCTTCATCTCAAATTTAACTCATTCTATCATTTGACTCATATATAAGTGATCTAGATCACCTATCATGTAGGTAAGGCCTCAATCCCAACCACATGATAGATTATCGAGTAAGCATTATGAGGAAGTATATTCAGCATCTCTAGGAATCAAACTCATCTCTTCATGGTTAGAGTAGTCATCTTCTTTTGTCAATCGAACTTGTATCTCTAATCCCTTCTCTCTATCTCAAACTTAACTCATACTATCAATTGGCTCATATATAAGTGATTTATTAAGTACTATAAAAAAGTATATTTTGCATCATTTAGAATCAAACTTATGTCCTTGTGGTTAGAGAAGGCATCCTCTTTTGCCATTCAAACTCGAATCCTTTGTTTTGTTTGAGATTCTTTTTATATAGAGTATGGTTGGTTAAGGCTTAACAAATCTTCTTCTCCATAGATGGACTACATCAATACTTCTCACCCAAATTTTATCGGTGGGAGCAAGGCGGTGGAGATAGTTTTGCAGCAGATAAAATCTTCCAAGGTTCCTCTGCCTACTTCAAAACAAAAGGTAGTAATTCTGATCCACGCCTCAAAGAATGGCCATATGTCTTCTTCTGATGTTGTCTTTCATTGATTACAATTTTCTTGCTCGATCATAGGAAGGGGTGGAGCCTGACAAGGCGCCATCGTCTGAAAGGAGCCTGAAATCTCGTGCTATTCTTGCCAGACAAGTAAACGGAGTTATTGCAGATCAGGCATGGTTATTTTTCTTTCTTGCATCTCTGTGCTGCTGCATTTGCAACTGGATAGCTCATGTGTTTTCACTTAAATGGGCATCACTCTCAGGGAGTTCGCCTTGCATCGGATGGGGAGAAAGCCTTGTTCTCAGGTAATTAGCTTTGTGATTTGTGTTTTCGCTCTTACATCTTTTTTTATACATGTTTCACTAATGAAATATTTGGACCAGTGTTCTCAAATATCCCAGTTTTGTAAAAATAACTCAATTTTACCCAACTTAACAGTAATTAAGTTCTTTGTAAATGAAACTTGACTGCCTTCAAGTTTATAACTTTTGTAAAAACCAAGACACGTTTCATTTTTCTTGGTGTGCTAGCTCATGAGAAAGCATTGTGTGTCTGTGTGTACATTGAGGAAAAAAATCTCTCTACTTATATAAGGTAGTTTTCTACAATATTTTATAGTTGGATGCTATAAAAAGATCATACCCAATGTACAAGGCTACGATCATAGTTTTAAAAGGTGAAGAGCACATCAGAATGCAAAAACCTCCTCATGGCTTAATACATATCAATTTTATAATATATAATTTTAAGCATGCAAGAAAAATATTCAATAAAAAAGTAATTAAATTTTATAAATCTTAATATACTAGTAAGAATTTAAGAGATAAAAGTATTAAAAAAGAAAGAGTAAAGCCAATCTTTATTTTCAATAAATATGTCTGTCTTGGGTGGCAAGAAATTATGCTAGGGAGTGGACGCACTCTCTAATTCTTGCTTCGTGTGAAATTTTAGAGAGATTAATATCTTCATAACCTAACTTTTAGAATCACAAAAATCTTCTGTTTAAGTCACACACACCCCCACACACACGTGTGTTTATGTGTCTATGTATACATATATGCACGCATATACACACACATTTATACTAGAATGATTGATCAATTGAAATTCTCAAGCTACATATATGTATTGAAGTTGGTGTGTTTATGTGTCTTGATGCAATGACAAGTATATTCGCCCGAGGATATTAGGCCTTGAGTTTTTAGACTCATCAGATGTAGTCTCTCAGATTCTTAAAGGTAAAATTGTTGGTGTGTTTCTCTCCCCCGTATCTTATGCTAAGCATGAGACTTATGCATATGAAGCCGCATGGTTTGTATAATATAGCAGCAAATTGGATGCTATATTAATGGAAAATCTGTCACTACCAGGAAATAGTTCAAACTGGGGGTTTTCTTCAATATTTGGTGGGAGAGATGCCCCTCACATGACTGCTAAAGAAGGGTCAGCAGCAAAGTCTTATGGAGAATCTATCAACGCAATGGAAGCAGTTGAGGAAAACTTTTCTACTATTTATTTAAAGGAGGTGGTTTCAGGACTTAATTTTTTTGTATCTTATATGATTTTTCTAACTGTTCTTCATTTTTTTTTCTTCGATCTAAGCTGCTGCATGATCTGTTTTGTGATTTGTTAAGCCTCCTAGTGTGCTGAAGCCATCAGAAAGCTGTTCAGAGCAAGAAATTGTGGAGATTGCCATCACTAAACTGTTGTTGAGATCATACTACGACATTGTCCGCAAGGATATTGAGAATTATGTGCCAAAAGCAATTATGCATTTCCTGGTATTTCAGAAGCTACTATACCATATTTTCTCTACTTTTTTTTTTTTTTGCATGTTCTTCTGTGAAACATAATTTAGAGCTCTGGTAGAGCCGTAGAGGTGGCAGCATTGTTGCTGCTGAACTAGTCATAATTGGCAGATCTGCACTGGTTCAAACTCACAATTTAAAAGACAAAGTGAAGAATTTGATGAACTAGAATTAAAAAATAAGAACTAATCCATTAGAACATTGTTTTCTTCTTAGTTTGCTAAAGTTGGTCTCTCTCTAATCTTGCCTTCAAGCTAGCCCCTAGGTGTAAATGGAGTGGTTGATACCATATAAGCTTCATAGAGATAATAGCGAAAAAAAATATTTTTTATGTCTAATTGGTGTATTCTTCATATTTATCAAATTACTAGTGATATATGTATTTATACTGATCATTTTTTTTAAAAAAAATTCTGATAATTCATACAAAATATTTGAGAATATCTTGTGACAAGTCTCACATTTAGGTGTTATTTTTTAAATCTTGACTACTTCTTCATAATGAACATTAATTTGCAAGCAAAAGTAGATATATACAAAAGTAAAATTATTAGCTTTGAAGCTTTATTAGAATATAAGATATTTGTTTTTTAACTTATTATAACATTATCGTAAATAAGATAATATCATAAGAATTAGATTTATTATAGTATTGAGCATAATTTATTTGTTTATTTTAAAGAATAATTGAAATATAAAGATCAAACAAGATATTTGTGAGATAATTTGGTTTACCATGAGTCTCTCTTGCACTTTAAATAGACTATGTATTAATGAATTATTTGATTTTTGAAGATGATCAAAGATCATTACTCATTTTCTCTTCATGTTTAGTGATACATACATATATATATATATATATATGAATAATTAATTGATGTGTGTGTGTGTGTGTCACCTAAACTTGAAGGTAAAATGAGTAATATAAATATCTTATCTGTGAGAATTTGTATGAATCATCATACATATATGTATCTATATATATATATATATATACACACACACACACACAGCTCCTTGAGATCACAATGCGAAAAAATATTTTTTATTTCTAATTGGTACATTGTCTATCTGTGAACAAAAAAATAGTTTAGCAGTTCATTAAAATATGTATGCTTTCAGGTGATCATCTTCTTGATTTAGATAAATCTTCACAATGAATGAATACTATCTTGTATTGCAATTAATAAAAGATACTACTTACGTTCCGAAATAATAGTTTGATTCATGTATTTTTTTTAAAAATAAAGATCAAAAATAGTAGGAAAATCTCGTGACTATATTTTTTGCGAAGATCTTTTTGAGAGCTTTTGATTGGTGTATAATTTAATCATGTTGTGTTACGTACAGAATCTGCTAATTAGATATTAAAATCAATTAAATTAGATGTAAACAGTAAACTCACTGATAAATAACTAGATCTTTGATTCTTCAATATCATCCAGTTCCTTCAGTATCAGCAGTCAACTAAAGATATCGATGAGCTCATTACAACAGTGGAAAATTCTTTCCGGCAGTATACTTTTGAGAAGCTAAATGATATTTTTTTGACATTTCAGAAATACATGGAAACCATCAATAATAAATAACTTGATCAATGAGCCTTCCTGTAGCTGTCAGGTGTAACCAGGATGTCATCAATGTAGTAAAATTTATTTTACAAATGAATTAAATTTTACTTTATCATATTAGATCATTATTTTAGAGCGGATGTAGTATTTTCAAATGTGAAATTATTAATTTTTAAGTATCATTAAACAACATATTTTTATCTTCTAATGTAGTTTAATAATATTTTGAGTATAATAATATTGAGTATAACTTAACATAAGCATGGTAATGGTGGTGTAGGTGAACCATACAAAACGAGAATTGCACAATGTCTTCATTGAAAAGCTGTACAGGTAAGCTTCTATTTTTTATTTTTTCTCTTCCCATTGTTGTGAGTCAGGGCAAACAGATTTAGGTTTGATTCTATCGCAAAGCAGAGAAACTCTGTTTGAAGAGATGTTGCAGGAGCCCAGTGAAATTGCAACAAGGAGAAAACGAACAAGAGATACCTTCCGAGTTCTTCAGCAAGCCTTCCGGGTGGGTTTGCATTTTCCTGCCCTCCATTGTTGTTGTCGGCCAAATTACTTGCCTGTGATCATCCAAGTTACGCAATTATGTGCAGACGCTGGATGAGCTGCCATTAGAAACTGAAACAATTGAAAGAGGATACAGCTTGGGTCTGGAATCCGCCGCCATGTCAAAAATTACCGGCTTGCCGTCGTCGTCGTCGATGTACTACTCTATCAGCACGAGCCCCCATGACCCGTACTCTGCTGCTGCCAAGAATTCAAGGCACAAGAAAGCCTCTCACGCCGCCGAACTGCAATCCAACATGTTCCTGGAAAGAGCAGGAGATTGAAACGTGTCAGCCCTCATTACTGCCTCAGTGAACATTCAGGTGATTTTTTCGCAGTGTAAGATTTGCAACAATTTTGCAGTTTTTGATTTCACAATGTTCGAGCCGCCATCGATTTGACAGCGTGCAGCTGAAATGCAATTTCTTCTTAGCATCAAAACAAACATCATCTTTTAAAATGTGCAAAAAACATACAAACAGGAGGCTTCGAAGACAACAAAACAAAACTAAACTTAATAGCCAAGTTTCTTCAATCAGAAGATGCAGATTTAAAGATGATCGCCGTCTGCTACTGACAAATGCTTCACTCTACGGCTATGAGCTGCCCGTGTTTGGTTACGAACTTAGATTTAGCGTTGATAGTGTGCAGCAATTTCTGAGAATGAGAGGCTGCGCAGACTATAAAGCAAAACTACACTTTATAGATAACAGTTTCTTCTATCAGAACGGCGCAGACTCCCGTCGTCTCTTTCCAATCGTTCAGTGTCCGCTGCGGACGAAAGCTTGGAGGAGACTTTGCGCAGCTTGCGTCTCGTCCGGCGATCCAGAAATGACGATTATCTTGTCTCCAGTGCCTAGACGAGGTTCGTGAACAGTGACTTTCGCTCCTGAGATCTGGCGTAAATTTAAAAGGATGAACAGCCATTGATCAGCAAAACAAGCTAAGTGTGCCAAGACATATCAGGAAGAAAAATTTTGAAAAGCTTCACCTGTCTTAGGCGAGCAAGATTGCTGCCTTTCTCCCCAAACACGATGCCGACGACGCTATCAGGAACAACAATCTCCACTGTCGTATTTGTCACTATCACAGATGCCCCACTGCACCAACAAAGAAAATTCACCAGACTGTAAATTGTTGCATTTATAGTGACGAAGAAATGTATAATATTCTGTGTGTGCGCGCGTCTAGTTAGCCGCCCCTGTCCTCTGAAGAGTAACCATAGTTAGACCTACCTGCCACCTCTAAAAGAAGACAATCCTCTGCCCACTTCAGTATTATCCCTCAGATCCACACCAGTACGCCCTGCAACACGCAACAGAAAGACATCAGGGAGGAGGAGAGGGAGTAGAAGAAGAGCATGGAAAGAGTCAAATAAAGTATGAAAAATCCAGCACTATTCGTACTCACTCTTCATTAGAGTTGTGGGCTGGCCATGGCCTGACGGGTGCAAGTCGAGTGGCAAATGATTCCCCACTCTACCCATTGATGGAATATCTAACGCATCCATGGATGGAGCAGAGAAGCGCCCCAAAGAAGTGGCCCTGTTCGCCATTGAAGAACTAGCTGACCCAAAATCATCTAGCATGATTGAGTAGAGATTTTCTCGAATTCGGCCAGTAACATGGTAAATTGCTTCTTTAACATTTGCAATCTCTCCTGAAATCTGTAAATTCATACCATATTCATCAAATTTTATGTGAGATCTAAGCAACAATTCATATATTAATATTATACGTGTGATTATACAAATACTAATATACCAAATCTCATAAAAATTTAAGAGTGACATGTTTGTGTAACGATAACAATAACATGGCTGATTACTTGAGAAATTCTTGTACTAGATGCATAAATTAGAGATCATATATTAGTACCATAATCAATGTAAACATGAATTAAAGACTGAATCACTAAATCAAAAATTAATTCACATGAATCAATTTTATACCAATTCTTAAGGGACCATAATTTTTAAAAAGTCACAAAAATAAAAATTAAATTTACCAAAAACATTAATTAATATTTCAACCTTTGGTATTACAAATTTAACGTGAAAAATGAATAAAATATCAAAAAATCAGAAAAATAAAAGCTAAAATAAATCAAAAAAATAATCAACTATAGTAAATAAAATTTAATTAACATGAAAAAAAAATCACAAAAAATTCGATTCAATTCTCAATTCACTAATCAATCATTCCAATTCTTGATTCGAATCTCGATTTAATAACTATGACCATGACAAGTATATTAGTTCAAGAATAATAGGTCTTTGAATCATAAATAATCTTTTCCAAACTCAATACTAAAACAACATACTTGTGCCCTAGAATAATTATGAATTCTTCAAATAAATATCTTGCTAGCATTTATTTTCATGAAACATGCATAATATTTAATAGTTGTAATTATTTTTTAATAATATAATTAGATCCTAGAGTATTTATATTTTCTTAAAAAATTTCTTATATTAATGAGATATCTTTTAAATATTTAAATAAAACAAAAAACAACGAAAGAGTTGAGTAGAAAAACCATTTTAGATTACTTATTTATATTAATAAGATAGTTGAGTAATTATAATGCAAGCTAGAGCAAATCCTTTAAAAAATAATTTTTAATGAAGCATAGTAGCATTATATTATTGATAACTAGTTTCAATAAATTTTTTATTACGCCATTTTATAATTAATTTCATCTCCAAATATTTCATCGTGTCACCTAAAAACATGCAATAAACCTACCTTTAATGAAACATGAATACAAAGAATTGTATTCATCTAAAAAATAACTAAATACACTTGACTACATAATAAAAATTTAATCCAATAATAATTAGATAATTAATATTATATAAGATTCTCTTCTATATATATTGAAATTAACTGAAAGAATCATAACAGACAAGATATTTATACCTAAATCAATATAAATATTTACTAGAACATAACTCAAAAAATTAACATGTGAAATAAAACATCCATCATCATAACAGATAATAGTCAAAATCATTTGTCATCAAAATTCTTAGGAAAAAAAAAAAATTTCATAATAAGATTGAAAAGACTAAATGAGATAATTATATAGAGAAATCTCATAAATGGAGCTCTTAAGTGATTATTTTAGACCATATTATAATTGTTCCTTCCACGAACTACAAATCATATCGGACTGATTGTGCTGCTTAAAACCCAAATAAAAAGTTGATAAATATACTATCAAAGTCGCCATAAAAAAAGATATTCATTATATATAGCTACTATATCCTTTTTCTATAAGATTTTAGCAACGAAATATAAATTCATATGAAATCTTCTTGGTAACTATAGATGAAGTATGCCAGTAATATATAAAATATATAACAAGTTCATCTAGATCAATTTTCATGATGAACACTTGCATGCAACTATAGAATACTTTCCTAAAAATCATGATACTAACTTCTAAGTCTAATCAGAGTAAAACTATAATAATTATTATTTTTTTTTTGATATTTTTCTTGTTATATTATTATTTCTAACTCTCATTTCAAAAAAAAAAAAATATTTCATCTAGAAAGATGTTTGACCATGTTGAAAGATATAAATATTTTTCTATCTAATATGACTTGGAACTAATATCTTGACATTTAAGAAATATATGTTGTTGATCACAAATAAGCATTCACTATCAAAACATGTTCTAATAAATGTATTGATTACCAAAGTATGAGACTAATTACAAGACAACTAATTATAATATTTAGAGTGATTAGTAAGATATCTTTTTCTTAGTAGCTATGATAACCTAGATATGATCACTTTTAACTTCTAATAAAAAAGAAATACACTAATTAAAATATGAACTTGAGCCTCCTCGAGATCAAATAGAAAACTAATAAATGGGCTTTGATCTATCTTTTATGATTGTGATAGTCAAGTGGAAAACTAACCAAAAACAAATCCCATACATCATGATTTATAATTCTTCCTCTACGCAAAAAACCCAAAAAAAAAAAAAACAAGGTATCCATGTTGTTTTAGTGTTTTGGACAAGATAAATGAAGATAATTAACCAAAAAAAAAAAAGAATAAAAACAAGTATCATTGTTCTCATCATACATAAAACATGGTACACTATAAATAAATTGAAAGAAAAAACAAAAAAGTTACATTTTTTATTACATGCATTGAACTCATCATCAACGAGGTGAATTCCAAAAATTAGCAGAAATTACAATCCCATGACTAGCATTTCATAAAATAACTTTAGGAGAGAATACATGTTCAAATGTATTACAACTATTGATCTTTTGATTATATTTTTCATAAGATCATAAGATCATAAGATAGTCAGTATTATCACCAACCTACTTTCAGTTAGTTTATCGTATAATTTATAGGTCAACTTGTAGGAATAATATAATTAAATATTATAAATTATAAAAATAATTAATAATTAATATATTTAAAAAAAATAGAATAATATAAGTGACGTATAACATATGAACTAATCATGATAATATATTATTTGCATGTGTTATCTCCTACTATGTATATTTAAAATAAAAATTTAATAAAAAAATTTTAATATTATATAAAATTCTTCATACTCATGATAACTATGTTATATATGACTATAAATATTAAATACATGCTCGTCAAACTAGTGTAGCTCAATATTAGATGCTCTCATCTATGACAAAAAAAAAACAAAGGAAAAAAATATACAAAATACATATGTGCTATCCCACTCAGTTTAATATGTAAATATGTAAAACATCAAGTTTGAAGAAGAAAAAAATAAAGTTGAACCCTCATTACAACTATCATAAAAATATCCGATCACTGATTTACCATAATAATATAAATAGTAACTACAATCACAACATGCAAAATCCCTATGATATAAAAAATATATCTCTGTATTTTATCTACTCATGAAATATTAAATTGAAGATTATATATTTTATTATCAATCATATTAGAGAATATAAATAAATATACATGATCAAGATTACATCGCAAGAATATGTCTCATTGCCTAACTACCATAAAAAGATAATACATGCTCTTCTAAAGAATGAGCATAATCCAAAATATATTACAAATAATTATTATTATCACCATGAATGCTTTCTCCATATTGAATCTCAAGAACTTCATATATCTTTTATTTTTTCACGAAACAAAATTACATTTAAAAAAAATATCAAACATGATAGTAGATTATCTCTCGGTACAAGTCATCGATCAACCAAATTTAAAAAATCACTTATTAGATTAGATCATGATCACTGAAAGAAATACCATGATCTAAAAATTTATTCACACATCTCAGTATACAAAAATATATATTTAGTGGGCCTATTATTGAGAATCTAAAAAATGACTAGCTGTGATGGGTGCATGAGTTAATGTGATATGATAATAATCAAATAGTTAATTTTTTTATATGATAATGTGTGTGTGTGGAAAAAACAATTAGAAGGCTAATAACATACAAGTAAATAATATTTAACTTAATATAAATATTCACTAGAACATAACCGAAAAAAGTAACCTTTAAGAGAATATTTCCAACATTTCAGACAAGAAATCTGAAATTATGACTACAAGCATGTTATGAGTTGAGTAATTATTAATTCATCATCTCACTAAATAAAGATATTATCTATGAACATAATCAAAAAAATAAATATATAATCTAAACTTCTCCAAAAAACTAAATAATAATCTATAATATATTTTTGTAAACTAAGAGATTATTATCAGTGAAAATATAAAACCAAACACTCGATGACTACTTAGTATCATTCAATATTTTCTATAATTTACAAAATAGATTATAATTGTACTACTTTAAACTTATGTGTCTGCTCAACATATATTTTCTCATCAAAATTACAAAAAATAAGATATTCAACATGTCTAGTTGATGTACCATTTATTTGTAAGAAACCATTAACAACATAAGCATCTATACCAACAAATTTGATAATTCACTGTGCTGTATATGTAATTTGTTTTAACTTAATAATCTGTTTTAATATTTTCATGTAAGTGCAGGAAATGAAATATTAAAAGCCCAGGGATGCAGCAGTAGCACAATAGCGGGCCGAAATTTTTGGAGCAGAGCCTGGCCCGGTCCATGATCCGACCCGCTTCGTTTAAATGAATCAGCTGTTTATTTTTTGTATAAAATAATTTGTATTTATTTTTCGGGCGGCTATTTTTAACCCAGTTGAACTGTTTATCTTCATTCTCCTCTCTCTCTGCGCGATTTTTCGCGACTGCCGTGCTGCATACTGTAAGACATTATTTCTTGGTTTTAATCTGTAACGCATAAGTATTTTCTGGTGGAGGTAGCTAGTCGTACTGAGCGACTAGCGAACCACGTTATTTACTGTGTTGATTTCTCGTTTTGATTCTGTCGTGGATGCTTGTGGATTGAGAATATATATTGCTTGTTTCTGTGTTATTTCTGTGTTTTTTGTTCTTAATCTCACTACCCGTGAAAGCGCGATTGCTCAACACACTGGATATAGTTGATCATATCTCAGTGCAAGAAATCTAATTTTCAGGCATTTTATCTTCACAATTAGACCAATCTTCAAAATAAAAACTTATCTACGCCCAAGAATAATTTTTTATGAATATCAAAATAATAGTCCATAAGTTTCATTAGAATGAAATAATTTCTATTACAAAATGATCTAATATAATCCTACATTAAATAGCATTTCAGAAGTAAATTTATGTACCCTTATAACATCAAGAGTAAAAGAAAAAAAGTCACAAGTAGTAGGGGTGTTTATAAACCATTAAAAATAGCCCAAACTGCCCAAATTGCCCAGACCAAACTAATAAAAAATGTGATTTTTAAAATTAATAGGTTTGGATTTGTTTAAACTTTTACAAAAACAAACATATCGGGTTGGTTAATGGTTTGGAGGTATAAACTAACTGAATCGAACTAACCCAAACCACCATTTATATTATAAATAATTAAATAATTGTAACCTTATTTCACATCTTTTAAAATATCCATAATAGCACTTGTTTGGCAATTCCCATTTAAAAATTTTCTGTTTGAAATATCAATAGAGGCACTTTTAAAACATAAAGAAAAAAATATTTTGGCAATTCTTATTTCACATCTTTTAATAGGTTTAGATTTTATTAGATAATTTATATCAATATTTTAAGAGAATATATAGTACTTGATTTTATTGGGTATTTTAAATTATTTATCTTATAATGTTTATTGAATATTTTATTATAAATTTTATTTTAAAGTTATGAAATAAATTTAGACTATTTTATTCATGATAATTTTTTTTAAGTAAAGATTAAGTTCAAACCACAGTTCAAAGAACAAACTGAACCGAACATCAATATTAGATTGATTGATTTGAATACTTTAAATGGTTTAGATCAGATTATAATTTTTTCAAAATGTTATAAGTTTAGATTGAATATTATGCTCAAACGGATCCAAACTAACCCAAGAACACCAATAACAAGTACAATGTTACCTGTGATGTATTATACTAAGTATAACTCATCTATTTATTTTAAAGAGTAATTGAAAGAAAATATACAAAAAATTGATTGTGGGATCATATAATTTATTGAGACTCTCCTCTATTCTAATTAGATCATATATGTCCTCTTTTCCTATAATAAATTTTATGTCATGAGGAGCTAAGACATATCATTCTCTCCTCATCCTAAGGTGAGATCATAATTATATTCAAGATCTACAAGCCAAAAAAAAAGAATTTATGTATTTTGATTAGAGGTGTCAAATGAGCCGGCTCGACATGGCTTGGCCTAATCTTAGGCCGCCCAACTAGTCTATCGTGCTTGGCCAGGCACAACATAGTACTGCCATGGTACGATTACTGTATCGTGTCATGCATGATCCAGCATGATTACTATACCGTGCCGGCCCAACACAGATCCACGGCCAAAAAACTACCAGGTTCAGTCCGGGTTGGGTTTGGGTGGGGGCACGGCACTGTAGCGTGCCTTGCCCATGCCGAGTTGCCCCAACCCATTTGACACCTCTAATCTAGATAGAAATGACTTTTTCATTAGAAAAAAATACTACTTTATTAATATTAGTCTTTAGAAAGAAAAAATCATACTACATCAACTAGACACTACAAGAATTCTTTTTCTAAAGAAATCTCACTATTTAACAATAATTTGTCAAGTATTTAATGATACATAAAAAAATTATTATAATATAAACAAACACATTAAAATATTTATGATTAGTGGATCTATCATAACAAAATGCCCAGGGAAAACTATAGAAGAGCACAAAAAATAATAATAAATCAAAATTTGATAGAAATTCTTACCCTTGCTAAGTTCATCAAAAAAATTAATCTTACTAAAATAACTAACATCAATACGCATCAATGTTTTATCATCAAAAAATAAATCTTATTTAAACAAAATATATAATTTAAAAAATTTGAAGAATAGGCTGAATAACCTCATTTCATTGGGCAAGAACTAAAAATTTACCAAAAAATAAAAAATATTAGAATAAAAGATATTAGAAAATAAAAGAAGAATCGTACAATATCAACTAGACACGAGAGGAATTTTTTTCTAGAGAAATATCACTCTCTAGAATTAATTTGATATATAATGAGACACATTAATGATTATCTACCAATTTACATCACACCAATCAGACACTTTCTCCGAGTATTTTAATGAGTTACCTGAATGATTATCTACCAATTTAATAGGAAATGTATCATTTATATTGACTAAAAAACAAATTTTCCAATGGTTTGAATACTTAACTATGATAAATATCTATCTATAAAGAGTCCACATCTTCTTTATGATAATGAGTCCACATCTGCATGTTTAGTCTACTTGCAAAAAAATTGATTATATATAAAGCATCTAATTATCAACGTTTTAATAGAGCATAGGACATGATATGAAAAACTAGCATCTTTATCCAACGATCAAAAAAATACTCGAGTTCTTATGATGTTAGTTTGATAACCCCTCTTTGCCAAATTGATAAGAAAGTGTATGCTTCATATAAATATAAAAAACATGTAAAAATATCATATTTGAGCAAATCAGTATCTTCTATAATTGAAATGACTAACTAGACGCATGTGAATATTATATCTAAAAACATTACCATGTCCTAATGATTTATTTTCATAATAAAGAACATGAATAATTATGCATCTATTTTAAAAAAAAAATTTAAAAAAATGATATACTAACAAAATATTATATGTGATTTGATAATTATCTTTTTTTGTATAATTCATAATGAAAATAAACCTTTGTAAAAAAAATCATAAAAAATTTACATACAAAATGTACACAAGGAAATCTCAATAAATGCATGCTCATCAAACTAGTGGATGAACTCGTGATCACTAAAAGAAATACCAAAACATAATGATTTATTCATATCTCTCGGTATGCAAAAAATTATATCTAGGTAGCCTATTATGAAGAATCTATAAAATAATTAATTATATTAATTATATGTTATCTAATAATAATAAAATAATTAATTTTTTATATAATATATATATATATATTATTTATTTATTTATTTATAGAGAAATCAATTAGAAGACTCATAATATACATGTAATCATTAATAAACTTGATAGAAATATTTATTAGTGTACAACCAGAAAAATCAACCTTTAAGAGACTATTTGCAACATATCAAACAAGTAAATAAAATTATAACTAAAAAAATTTCTAAAAATACGTGATTATCAATTCATCATTTCACTAATAAAGATATTATCCATAAATATAATCAACATGATAGACAAATAATGTAAACTCATCCAAAAATATAAATAATAATCTATAATACACTTATATAAATTAAAAAAAAAAGTTACTAAAAAATCTCAACCCAACACTCAGTAGCTACTTTACATCATTCAATATTTAAAATAATTTACAAAATGAATATGATTGTATCGTTTGAAACCTATATGACTAATCAACATACACTTTCTCCTCAAGGATACAACAAAGAAATATATTCATCATATATAGTTGACATATTATTTATATGTGAGAACTATCAATAACTTAACTTTATATACCAAGGTTATTTTGGTCATAGGAAATAATGAATCTTTATAATTCACTCCATACATTTGATTAAACCTTCATGCAATAAATCCTATCTTTAGGCAATCTATCTTCATATTTGGACTGATCTACAGAATAAACACTCACTTGTATCAAATAATTATTTATGATGAATGTCAAAATACTAATTCAAGTTTCATTAGAGTGCAAAAAAAGTATCTCTTCTAACATGATCTAATGTCATCATAAATCAAATAATATGTCAAATTAATTTGAGCACTTTTATAATATTGAGAGATATAATAAAAGATAACAAAAATATTGAGCATGTTGATATCTTTGATGCATTATGCCAAGAAGAGTTGACTCTAAGATTATATGATTTATTAAGACTCCTTTATTCTGAATAGAGTGCATGTCCCCTTCCCCTATAATATACTTTATGACATCGGTGGCTAAGACATCTCATACTCACCTCATCGTAAGTTGATATTGGATTAAACTCAAGATTTGTAAGTCATTAAATAAAATTTATCTATCCGAATTTCAATGACTTTTTCAAAAAAAAAAAAAAAAAAAAAAAACTTCAGTACTCTCTAAAAAGAAAAAGAATCTCACTACATCAAATTGACTCAAGAGTGATATTATTTCTAGAGGAATCTCACTGTCTCTAAAATTAAGTTGTCATATACTTGCTTGTACAAATGATAACTTCAATTATTATTGAGCATTGGATCTCTTATAACTAGATCCCTAAGGAAAATGATACAGAAAAAAAATAAATCAAAATATCATCTAAATTATTACTTTTCATAATCTCATCAAACAATGATTCATACTAAAAAAACTAATATCAACAATTATCAACACTTGTCATCCTAGGTGTAAATTGATCACATTCTTGAGAGAGATCTAAGACAATGCATGTACTCTAAAAAATTTTGAAAAGTGGATTGAATAATTTCACTTTGATGTGAAAGAACTAAAAAACACATAATAATAAATGAAATAAAAAAAGACAATTGATTATTTATTCAGCTCATGATTAAAAATATTCTCATTAAAATGATTGGGAACACTTCTATCAAAAACCATTATTGAAATGAGCTCAACAAAATACTTGTTTTTACTTTCTTCATCATTAAGTGATATTATATTTCCATAAGAAATATAATATCATATCTTATAATCGGTACAGTAATTATTAAAGAAACCAAACATGTGCTCTTACACATTGTTACTCCATGAATTACCAATTATTTAAATAATTACATATAAATTATTAAAAATAAAAATTAATTAGAGTATGCATGTAGTTAATAATTATTATCAAAATCATAAGATCATATGCTAGTACATCCCTACAAAATAATATCATAAAATAAATAAAATAATGAATTAACTAAAATAACTTAGACTTGGTCAATAATCTTTGGCAGAAATATTATAAAGTATTTTTATATTATTTTAATCATAAATTATCTTATCAAACGAATATTTTTTTTTATTTCATTTCTTATCATGTGCCCATTTAGATCTTGTATTCTATAAATAATTTATTTAGCTTAGCTCCTAAGATCTAAGATCATCTCCAGCACACTCTTTATTTATTCACTTTTAACTATTTTAACTAGTTAAACATAAAAAATCTTCTTCAACCCACTCTCCATTTCACTCTCAATTTTCTTATTTACTCAAATGATTCAATAAATGTAAAGGGTCATTTGAGCTCTCTAAATTTTCTCTCTTCCTTTTTTTCTCTTCATTTCTCTATATATATGATTAACTTTTTTAAAATTATTAGACGTTATGTATAAAATAAAAAGTATGATTGGAGTGTATTTTAAAAACTTGCTAGTTAAATTAGTAAATTTAATATTTAAATATATTTTGAGTAGCTATTTTGTTGAGTATGGTTGGAGTTCTAAGAATATTTATTTTATTCAAATTTTTTTCACATTATATAACAAGATAATATTTAAGGAAATAAAGTTTGCAATTCTTGGTTACTTCAGTATCCAGAAATCATATAAATATTATTATTTAAAGATTAATAAAGTATTAGCAAGTAATAAAATTCTTGCAACGCACCTATCAGACACATTATACAACTTTTCATGGAGCATTTTAATGAGTTACCCCCATGATTACCTGCCAATTTAGTAGGAAATCAACCATTTATATTGACTAAAATACAGATTTGTCAATGGTTTGTACTGAACCGTAATTAATATCATCACTATCACTTTTGATAAAATATATAATGACGATGGGCAACGGCTACTCATAAACTATTCCTATTACTCTTTAATGGAAAAAAAAACATTTTTAACCCCAAAAACTCCAAATTATCTAGTCTATGAAGCAAAATTTTTCACGTGAATTCTAGAATATCAAAAAGATGTTATTAATTGGTGGAGATCAACAGTCCAGCAATCAAATATTAAACTTAAAATTTAAAAAAAAAAAAACTCATCACGAATAAGATGTGTATTAGCGAACATCATCTAGAGAAAGAAAAAAAAATAAATAGCTAAATTAGAGTGTTTCTGTGATTCAGACCATTTCAGAAGTAGAAGAATTCCATTAAAGTTTAATCAAATTTACCTGTACTATCTGTTCATTCTGGGATACACATTTGGGAACTTGCTCGCCTCCTATTATTCTTATGGTTGTGCAAGTTACACTGCGTATTTTGGAAATTATAGCTCCCCCCTTTCCCATCACACAGCCAACTTGGTTTGATGTAATTACCAGCCTTGCAATAACAGAAGATTCCTTACTTGCCATTAAATCTACTCCCTTTTCAAGGCCAGCTTCCATAGACTTTACGAAAACAAGCACAACTGTCTCCTGTGCTGCTGAGTACTGGGAGTCCATGTTCTGCATAAGAGTAAGGCTGTTACCATACCTGCTGAGTGCAATATGTGCATTCCATTTTAGTATACTTTGTATGTGTTTTCATACATGCATGTGTGTATGTGCGTGTGTGCGTGTGTGCGCGTGTGTGTGCATGTGGGTGGGTGAATAGTTTTAGAATTTCATTTTTGAGATGTAATTTCAAGAGAGTCATTACATGAACATTACATGTACTGTGTTGAATTTCCATTAATGAGATATATGGGTAAGCTTGTTTTACCTAATAGATCAAGCATCAAAAAGAAAAAAAAGACAAAAAAATGGTGAAGAAAACACACCTCGGAAGCTGTAATTGTAATTAAGCGTTCCTCATAGTCAGGGTTAAGAGCTCCAATGCTGATAGAAGCCCCAGTTTCATTTTGAAGTGATCGGATAATATTACCTCCCTTTCCAATAACACCTCCAACTCTGTCATTAGAACAAAGAATTTTAAAAACTACTTCACGTTGAGCAGGAGCCTTTGCATCAGAAATTGGAAATCTATCAGGCTCTAAAGATATATGAGGAGCACATGAAGCATGGTTAAATGAGTTTGTCGGCATGACAGGTAATCTTGAATATCGATGAGAATGCATATCCCCTCGCGATTCAAGCAAAAAATCTTGTTGAGCAGCCTTAACAGGCCTGCTGCTGGCCATGGTCGTCTTGTCACCAGGCTGACAATCTTGAAGTCGACTGGATACGGCAATTAAGCCTTTAGTTACTGCCAAAACATCCCCGCCAATCTGTAAAAATAGAATGGTTCAAACAGATTATCAATCTGTGAAACACAAATGTGAAAGAGCATAGAAATTAACATGAAAATCGGATAGGATTAGAGATCACAGGTCATTAAATAAAGAATCCATGGAGATAAACTACTTGATAATCATAGAACAACTCATTGCCTCGATCATTTCCTCTGTTGGAGCACAACACTCGGGCAAGTTTTCTGCACAAACCCTAATTTTACATCCACAATCTTTCTTAATCTTCTCCACAACTTTCCCTCCTTTCCCAATGACACCGCCAGCATGATTCGGCTCTGCCAGCAACCTACACCACACCATCTCACTCTCTGCGACAGAATCCCCGCTGTTCTCCACTGCCACCTCCAAAATTCTCTCGAACACCATCACGAGTGCCTCCTGCACCTTGGACACGTCTTCCTGTTCACCATCAGAATTACCACCCGCATTACCGTTGCTCAGATGTGATGTCCTGGGCCCAACTATCGAAATGACCCGGTCTGGACAAGGAGGAGTGAAATCTTCGATTCGAATTTTCGTATCTGTCTGCTGCTGAATCCTTTTGATTACGTTCCCCGCCTTACCTATGACGCCGCTCACAAACGAAGCAGGGCATAGGAGGCGGAACGATACGGATGCTGATGACGAGTTAGTAACGGGTTTGTAACGCTTGCTTGACGAATCGTTCATGGCGCATGAATTCATAGAAGTTTGGTGGAGCACTCGCTTGTTCGGCGTATAAATACGAGTGCTTCCCATGTGCAACGTTTGCTCTGCGAGGGGGTTGGAGCTTCAAAGTGAGGAGTGACCTAGCAGCTGTTGAGAAATAATACGTGGGGCTTGGGGGTACCCGTCTTTGCTCTTCTGGAAGGGACTGGTGTTTTTTTTTTTTTTTTTTTTTTAATGATGGATTGGAGTTGGAGAGGAGGGCACAGGGCACGGCATGGTCTAATGAGGGTTGCCAGGCATGCACCAGGCGGTTTTTGGATAATGACGTCAAAAACTTAATTTTTACCTTCAATTTCAATTCATTGAAAAAAAAACTTTATGAATTTGCCCTAGATAAAAAAAAACGACAGTTTTTTAATAATTACTTAAAAATTGACGAAAAATATGATTTTTATTATGAATAATATTATGAATAATACTATATGTGATTTCTCCTATATCTCTCGCTCTCTTGTATTTCTATTTTATAATAAATTTAATTTTTTTTATATGTATTTCTAGTAATTTATTACATAATTAAAGAAATCACATATAGTATCAAATTTATATTATTTAAATTAATTTCTAGTAATTTAATTTTCATATTAATCAAATCTCTTAAAATTTGAAAGGGAATTTTTAGCTTTGGGTTTGGTGTTCTAAAATTAAATTAATTATATCTTGAGATCTATCTTTTTCCTTTTTACTTTAATGGCATTAAAACTAAAAATATTTAATTTTTATGTTAACTCATGTACATTTTTTAACCATGTCATATTTGAAAAAAAGATAATAAAAATTTAAAACATATTTTTCAAAAATATATACATAATCTCCTCCATATGTTGCAATGGCATGTCACATTAGTATACTATGGAATACAAAATTAAAACAGATATACATAAAATATTTTATATATATATATATATATATATAACTTTTTTTTTGTTCTTTATGATTCATTATTTTGGGGAAATTATGTTTATGCAATGTATGTATTGGAAATCTGTTGGGTCAGCCCGGGTTGGTAAATCAGGTTGTTCTATTATTGGTTTAATTTTTTTTTATTTAGTTTTGGTTTATGTCAAAATAGAGTATGGGTGATCTTATTTAATGGAATATAATTAATACATAATACAAATATAGTAACTTATCTTATTGTATAATTTAAATGTGAGAAGAAAATCAGAGAAATTAAACATCAAAGAAAAAGTAATTTAAATTATATTTGTAATTTAAATGTTTGAATATTCTAAATTGTGTGTTTAATTACGAGGATATTCTGTCATTTCGGATGGAGAATATTTATCGATAATTGTGTGTCTGTGATAATAATTTATAATTTAATAAATTTATTTTGGATAATATATACATATATATATATATATATATATATATATATATTTGGGTAGATATCTTTTTTCATATTTATATATCTATTTATGATAGTTTAAAATATATTTATATTTATGTATTTTGATTAGAAAATTTATATACCCGAAAAATATTTTTGAATCCACTACATGTTTTGGGTAAAATTTTTAATGGTTAAAATTTTAAAAATTTAAAAGATAAACATCATAGTAACTCATTATTGAAATGAGAGAAAAAATTTGGCTTCATTCTTGATTTTCAGGCTGAATCTCAGTCGACCCCCAACAAGTGATGCAGGCGGTTAACTGTTTTTCGCATTTTTTTTTTTTGACATGTTTTTTTTTAGTGATTGGATATTTTTTTTTAAGATTGACGAAAAAAATAATTCACAATGAATAATTATTTTAAAATCATCCAAGTATAATTGGAAAATAAAAATGAGCGATCTTTTAATCACGAGGGACTTACTTGAATTGACTCTTGATGATCCGAAGCCAGAAATTATACACGAAGCTAGGTGGAAGAAATTGCACTATAAGACAATCACCTAAAATGTCATTTTTAACCTTGACTGATTTATGACATTTTCATTATGGGGCTATAGATTAGTCATGATGCGCGGTGGAAGGATATCAAGAAAAAATGAGCATCGAGGATGTTATTTGGAGACAAATATAAGAAACTGATTGCTTCTTAAGTATGTCCAATATATCCAATATATTATAATGAACTCGTTGTCCATAGGAATGTTTGACATCATGTGTCAGGTGGAGAAATTCAAGGAAAGTTAGTAGAACTTGATAAACATGTCGCTAGCTATATTGAGGGGTAAAAGGGTAAATTATCTTTATATTCCTCTAGTTAGTATTAGCTCGGATCGGGTAAATATATGGAGAGAAATTAAAAGCATTTAATTTGAGCTACACAGACACCAGATTTATTGTGGATAATCAACTTTCCATAGAAAAATAGTTCACATCATTATTCAAAAGTTGTCTAGTGATGGTAGGATGGTCGGTGTGATTAGGGAAAGACATATAACTATGATGTATTTACCTTCTCATTTAATGAAACAGAGCATGGTTGATTTAGATTTCTTAGATATTTATTCAGAGATAGATAACAATCTCATTGGAAACCCTAATAATATAGCTTTTAGTCCAACCATTGATGTGAAACATATTTATCAAAGGGAAACTTACGAGATGAGAGTATACATTAATTATTTTACTTTGATAGCTCTCTGAGATTAGTTGAATCAAGGGAGAGCTGATTATTCAGAGGAAAAAATGAAGTTCTCAGGTTGTAATGTAACATTTAATTTGAAAAACTACTACTAGAAATGATTTTGTAGTCAATGAACAACAATAAATATTCGGTGGCTTTATTTTTTTTAAAATTTAATCAATAACATGTCTCATTCTGCACAAATAAGGCAGAAAGAGAGATTTTTGGATCTCCACGGGTTTGGGGCAGAGCAAATTGCTTAATTTTTGGTTTAAATTTTGTTAGTTTGGTTTTAGCTTTTAAATGAGAGTATAATTACTCTCATTTAATGGACATTTAGTATTTAAAATAAAATAATATTTGTTCTTACTATATAACTTGATTTGAACATAGTAAAAATAACACACGCTAAGAAAATTTGATCACATGTGAATAATACACTAAAAATAATATAGAAACATAACAAACAAACAATTTTTTTATATTTTATATTTTTTGTTTATTATTGCTTATTTTTTTATTTTTTAATTTTTTATTTTTTTATTTTTTTATATTTTAATAAATCTTTATATAATTTTTAAATTTTTTTTAAATTTTTAAAATTTTTATTTTTTAACATATTTTTATATTTTTATATTTTTATATTTTTTTACATTTTTTTAAAATTGTTTTTATTTTTTTATATTTTTTTTAGTTAAAAAAAAGGAATTTTATCACATGTGACTAAGAAAATACAAAAGTCATGTGGATTTTAATATTTGTAAAATTCTTTTCCTGCACAGGGGCGTCGGAAATAATTAAATATGTATTATTTTTATGTTTTATTTCTTTGGTAACTTTTTATAATATAATTGGGAGGAAATATTTACTTTTCATCTCTTATATTTGAGGACTTACTGAGGGAGAATTGAAATTCATGTGATGTTCATGAAAATAATAATTATGTACTCATCTTACTCAAAATCTTAGAAAGAAGACCAGGTAAATTGAACATCATAAAATTGGTTATAAATTATATTAACAATTTAAACTTTGAATTGTGTTATGAAAATTAAGGTATGTGCACTTGTGATGGTGCTTTTTAAATTAATATATATTATTATTTATATTCTAGATAATATACATACATAAATAAAAATATGAGTAGATTCATTTATGCATATTTATATAAATATTTTGGGGAAAAAAAATTATAAATCCAAATTATAATTTGAAATCCACAATTTTTTTTTTTTTTTTTTTTGAGAAATTGAAGTAAGTCAAATGGAACTTGATAAACGAATCGCTTACTAAGGCAATGGATAAAAGGGTAAATTCTCTCTATATTACCCAATGTTGAGCTAGCTCGGAACGAGTAAATACTTGACGGGAAATTATAAGCATAGACTCTGAGTTGCAAAGACCAGAGTATATTCGTATGGATAATCAATTTTTCATTAAAAAAAAAAAATAATTCACTCGCTATCCAAAAGTATCCTAGTGATGGTTGAATAAATACAAGAGAGATCCATTGTCTTGAGCCTGAAGCTCAAGGACTTTTCACATCAGTGATGGTTGAATACTCTTATTATGCATACATTATATATGACATATATAAATAATATACATAAATAGTATATCCACAGTATATATACATATATAGTATATGTTCAATATATATACATTTACTAAATATGTCCAATATATATTATGTATAAATATTATATATTTGTTGTGTGTATGTGTGCGTGCGTGCATGTGTGCATGCATGCGCAAGAGCGCGCGCGTGTGTAGAGTATATATATATATAGTATCATACTACATATGAGCCATCCACAAATATCCAATTCTACAAAAACTTCATGCTCGGTATGGTGCGCCAACTGCTAGGGCTAGCACTAGCATAGATTAGAGCGAGTTCACTTCCGGCTAGCCCGGGTTTGCTAATCAGGCCAAAGCCAGCCCACACGAGCCAACATGCCACATCATGTTGTGCTGCATCTTTTGTGACACAAACTAAAAACCTTACCCCTGACTTGCACAATCCATGCAACAATAATGGCCCGACTCACCAATTTCAAACATGGTTCGAGCTGGGCCGTGCAACATCCCCGTGGTGTCGTTCCTTATCGTGGCACTGGCTTCCATCCCATCTTTCCACCTCTACTTGAAATAAGTGAAAAAAAAAAAAAAAAATTTGGATCAGCGGACTACATTTTTTTTGGATTAGGAAACAAAACTTGCCAAGATAATTTCTACATTTTCAGGTGTTGTTGCAGATAATTTTTTTTGTTTAGATTTAATTTAAGCCACGTTGTTTGGGCGTGACCTTGATTTGGGTGTTTAATCTATCACCATTTTGGCAGGATATAGTTTATGTGGTTTGGGAACAATTAGTGTTTATTTAGGAAATAATTACCATTAAACATTATTAAAATAAATTATATATTTAAAATAAAAAATATATTTCGACAATATAAAAATTAAATCTTTTGATTAGTACATAAAATTAACTGAAATTTTTATTTACGACATACTCTACGTTAACATTTGATAAAAATTGATTTAATTTTGTAAATTTATTTTTCCTAAAAACATTATTTTATGATTCTAATAATATATTTTAATGAACTGGTATTAAGAGTATTCGGGTAGGTAATGTGAAATTGTAAAAGTTTATATTAAATAATTTAAAATTATAATTACATAAAAAATAATAAATGATTTGTGTTTTGGAATGCCAAACAAAAAGTTATTAAATTTTTTAAAAAAAAATTAAAAAATGCACCAAATTAAAAAATTATTAAATTTTAATACACTGAGACATATCAACCCGATTTTGCCCCTACAAAATCAAAAAAAAAAAAAAACATTGTTTGGAATTTAAAAATTAATTTCCAATACAAAAAATAAGTTTATATACATGAATTACACTTTAAGTGGAGATATCGCAGATTGAACCCAAGATCTTAACATTAATGAAAACATATCAACAAATAAAAAAAAAATAAAAATAAATAAAAATAACTAAAAATAACTAAAAATAAATAAAAATAACTAAAAATAACAAAAAATAACAAAAAATAACTAAAAATAATTAAAAAAATAACTAAAAATAACTAAAAAAAATAAATAAATAAAGTAAAAGAAATAAATTAAAATAAAATAAAATAATTTAAAAAAATAAAAAATAAAAATAAAAATAAAATGAAAACATATCAAGATATATTCACTAATAGCCATATGCAAGTGACAGTGATCATAAGCTTTAGGGCTACAAGTGTGACCTTAGACTAAGAAATTCTCTTCATTAATTATCAATGTCAATCTACTCTTGTCTCCTACAAGAGATAGAATAAATTATAAATAAAACTTGAGTTATACACAACAATGAAAGTGATCTCTTATATAGTGGGAGCTCTCTTTCACTAAATATTCTGATTACACCATATGTTACAATCTTATTACACAGTAAACATTTAAACTTTTAGAACCTTCTAGAATTCCTTTAGAACCTCTTCAAGATTGTTCCAAATATCTTAGAAATCAAAGTCCACGAACTAACATTTTATAAAATTTCATTTAGACATGACACAGGCAAGTGCATCACACTCAATTTGGAAATGAGTGTGATAAATGATCAAACAATAAATTATCTCCTAATTGAATTACTTTTTAATTAGATGAATTTATTCATGCACACGGCTGTAGCCATATCCAATGCACAAGGATCCCACCTAACAAGAGGTGGGACCTAGACCTGAGCCAGAGGCACAACTTGTGTCGTGGCGAGACCAATGCCGGGGGCTGCCGTGTCTTATGTCAAGCCAGGCACGACACATGTGTCTGACCCATTGGCACGGTCCACCAACATAGTGACCATGACCCATAACCAAGAATAAGTAATAGGTCACAAGGGATTGAGTAATTAGTTTTCTTTGGTGACACTGTGGTTGCGGCAGGGATGACGGTGGCAAGTGGACAAAGCGTACAGTGGTGCTGCCTACAAAACTAGCAAGATCCAACGCAACCCAACACATCTAACAACTCAACATTGTCGGGCTGACATGTTATGCACAAGTTTGGCCGAAATCATGGCAATTGTGCAATGCTAAGCTGATCAGACTAATCAATCGTACATTACTGAACCAAGCATATGATCAATCATGCCATGTCGAGCAAGGCTTTGTGACCCAGAACGAGCCTTGCTGACACAACATGGCCCATTTGACACCAATATACATAATATAAAATTAATAAAAGATTAATATATCAACAGTCTTATCCTCAAAAATAAGAGATACTATGTCTAATAAGTATCAAACTCATAAGTTATCACCCTTAGACAACCATACTTCTTTCAAATCAAAAGTAATTTTTGATTTAAAAAAAAAATTAAAAATATATTAAAGGGTAAAAAGGAAAAAAAAAAAGTGAATCAAATACCCACAAGCACACACAGAAAATAATATATATATATATATATATATACACTCACTCGCTCAAACACACACACCCACACAATATAAAATTATGATAATGCATCATTTATCCTAGAGTCAAACAGGCCGCACATGGCTATAATGAGCATTTTTTTTCACTTGAAACAAGTCGTAAGCTATATATATATTATATACAACCTCATTCTAAGTTAAAGATAATGATAATATATACGTACATATAACCTAATATATCCAATAAAATTATGAATTATGACTATACACACACACATCACTTACATAGTTTTTTAAAAAGTCACAATCTTATAAATTTTATTATTTTCACATCATGATTTTATAAAATTGAAGTTGATTAAAATTTATGGAAATAAAAAAATAATATTTATCTTATATTATTTTTACATCTAACTTTTTGATTATTCTTATATGAGACATTTATATTTTGTTCCACCATGTAAAAAATAATTATGAAAAAAAAGCTAAACTACTTAATATTTTAAAAAATAAACAAAAATATAAAATATTTACATTTTGATACCATAAAAATCAAAAAATAAAAATTTTGCCCATAACCATAAGACACGCTAGCAAACTAAAAAAAATGTTTTTTTAAGGTAGAGTTTACAAATTAGAAAACCATTTTTAAAATCCAATTTCCACTTTATTTTTTTTAATATAAAACACACACAAACACCCACACACGTACACCTAAAAATATATACATTGAAATAAGCTATACACACACAGACACACACACACACACACATGTTTATACATATACATGCTATATAGATTTATATATATACAATTCTAAATATAAAAGCATGTAAATATATATAAGTTATAAAATATTAAAAAAAATTAAAATTAAAAAAAATTAAAATTAAAAAAAATTAAAATTAAAAAAAATGTTTTCAAATTCAAAAATACAAACAGCTTTTTTTGAATTCTAAATAGTCGTTTTAGAATTCAAAAATACAAAATCATCCCGTCTTATATTATTAAATACCAATCCTTAGAAAATAAAAATTCTTATATTATATTTTCCTTCGAGATATTACAAATTAAAGTATAAAAATAAAATAAATAATATGTAAAACAAAAATATCATAATATCAAATATCATTATATAATAAACAAAAATATAAAATACAATTCTAAAATACCCATCTTTAAAAAAACTAAATTCTCTTTTATACCTTAATAAAGATAATAATATCCAGTTTACAGTCTAAATGTACATTATAGTAATTATTATATTTAACTGTTATAATGAAAGATAATAAGAGCATAGAGTATATACTCAATCTCAAGCATATGTCACACCAAAATATAATTAATCTCATAATAACTATTAAATTCTTTTTTTTTTTAGAAGACAATATTTTTTTAGGAGAAAATTATGTCACAATCACTTTGAAAATATTTTTTTTGGAGAAAAAAAAAATTATTCAATTGATAAGATAAATTATAATTCAAATTGATATAGATTCCAAAATATAATTAATTCTAACTTTTTTTAATATTTTTATCAAGTTTGTATTATTTTAATTTTAATTGAAATTTAAAAAATTAAAATTATTATAATATATCATAAAAAAGATATGTCAAGGTATAACTTAAACAATAATAAAATACTCAAACATCTAAAGAAATATTTTATCATTAAAAAAAATACAATACAGCCTGCATAATCCCAAATTGAATATTTATCAGTGTTCCAATCATTCAAATAAATATCAATAGAAGAAAAAAATAAAATAACAAATAAATTATTTGGAAAGAGGACGACTCGCATAAAATAAATAAAACAAATAATCAAAAAAATAAGTAAAACAAAAACAAAAATAAAAATCAAAACTAGATATTATCATATTTAATAAGATTAAAATATTTATCATTACATATAATAATATTTTCATAACATACAATTGAAGAAATATCTTATCGTCGAGAGAAAAAAAGCATAAAATTTAACCTGCTCAGTCCCAAATTAAGTCTACTCAGAATTTTCTGATCATTCAAATAAATATTAATAGAAAAAATTAAAATCAAAATTAGATCATTTAAAAAGAGAGCTAACAAAAGAATCAAAAAGAAACAAGACACAATAAAATAATAAAGATTAAAATTAAATACTAACATATCAAATAATATTCAAATGGTTGCTATTGACAACAATAAAATTTTTAAAACAAAAAAAACATAAAATATGATTAACACCGATGTGACAGTCCACTCCAATGTCAAATCCCGATTAGTAATTAAAAAAAATAATTAAATATCTAAATCACTCTTTAATCGGATATATACTAGAACCCTATTCGTGTGAGTGTATTAGATATAATGGATATGATTTTTTTAATTAATACATCTCACACACTATTAATTACAATATCCAAATTATAATAAAATAATTTTAATTTTACCATTGATGGATAAGTTAAACATATAAAGAAAAATCTTATCAATGAAAAAAAAACATATAATCCAGCCTATTTAATCTCAAATTGAGACTTTCTCTAGACTTTCTCAAAACTTTCTAATCCTGCAAACAAATAACAGGAGGATAAAAAAATAAAATCAAAATTAAATTAATTAAAATGATAATTCACATAGAATAAACAACAAACACAATCAACAATAAGAAACACGGAGAAAAATAATAAAAATCAAAGCTAGATATTTCCATTTCTAATGACAATTAAATATCTATCAATGAATATAATAATATTTTTAGTATTATTACTAGTAATATGACAATTTGTTCATGGTTTGATAATCTTAGAGTCTCAAAATAAAATACATATTAACAAATACTACAAAAAAGAAAGAAATAAGGGGGAATTATGCTTCTGGGGTCATCTGAAATATTTTAAAATATGAAACTAATCTTTTAATAGTTGAAAAAAAGTCATCAAACTCTAATGAAATTAAAATTTGAGGTACTCTATCGTGTTAATTCTAAATTGCCCCTCATTAAATCCAATCGCCCTCACCCCTCGCCCTCTCCCATCGACGAGCTCCGTGAGCACATGTCGAGCTCCATGAGCTGACAAGAGCCTGTCGAGCTCCATCGAGCTGATCGATGAGAGAGGGCGAGAAGCGACAGGTGATGGGATTTAATAAAGGGCAATCTAGGATTAACATAATAGATTGCCTCGATTTTAATTTCATAAGAGTTTAGTGGCTTTTTTTCAATTATTAAAAAATTAGTTTTATATTTTTAAATATTTCTGGGAGAACACCCCGAAACATAAGTCTCCCAATAAATTATATGTTGTCCAAAAGAATAATTTTGTATACTCCTTCCTCTCTAGTAACTAATATGTATCATAGTTTGATAAATTCTATGAGGATGCATGAATAACTCTGATAATCAACAACTCTCTCTCATATATTATCTAAAACTCTCAAGCTCCCCTACACATATAATATACAACAATTCTCACCAGTGAGGCCCATCCTCCTACATTGAGTACGCTGAATTATAATTTTTATATGCCTAAACATTATTATGATAAGCTATCTTCATATATTATATCACATAATTATGGTAGCTCCATAATATGATTTGTCCAAAATAAGAAACAACTACATTGTGGGCAATGATTTAAATATCAATTTTTACGGATATATTGATACTTGGATTTTACGGATATATTGGATATATCAAAATTATATCGGTGTGTATTTGTATATGAACACCAATTAAGGATAAAAATATCAGTCTTAATGAATACATCGATACTTAGAATTTACGGATATATCAAAGATATATCGGTGGATATATCGAAAATTTTTATCATTGATAGTGGGTGTGACACTACTTTTTCTATGCAATAGACAAAAAAAAAATATATATCTTCTAAAATATTGTGTTATAAATTAAAAATACAAAAAAAATAAATAAACATTTAATACACAAATATCATACATCAAATATTATTATATAATAAATAAAAATGTGGATAGCCATAAATTGAGTGCTCTAACCAATATATATATATATATATATATATATATAAAATACAAAAAAAATTGAATAAAACCCATAATTAGAGATGAGACAACTATAAATGAGATTAATTTTTAAATAAAATAAATTAAACTTTAAATAATAATGTTTATCAAAATTCAAAACTATGAATCATAATCTATATCATCTAAAGGCAAATAAAAAAAAATAATTACGTAATGTACTAATTCAGCTTAGTTGATCGCTTTCATATACCACAACGATATTAAGAGAAAAATATGATCAAACTGATTATCATTAATCTCCCAATTATATTTTTGTAGGATCCTATAGTAATCAGTATTATATATGTCTACTTTCAACCTATTTATTATATGAATCCGAGGTCCATTTACAAGAATGACATTACAAAATGTTATAAATTAAAAAATAATTAATAATTAATAAATTTAAAAAATATAATTGATAACAAAATTTTACTATATATAGACTAATATATAGACTAATCACAATGATGTGTTACTTATATCCCTCACCACTAACTATATAGACTCTAAACAAAAACTTAATTAAAAAAATATTAAAATATATCAAAATTCTAAATCCTCATGATAGTTCTGCATATATAAATATATAACAAAATTTTAAGAAATATAATATTTAGAATAAAATATTTAATATAATATTTAATAATACTTGTAATAATAAAATAACTATTAGTATATTTATTAAAATATGTTAGTACACCTAGCATACAATAAAATTTAGCAGCATATATTTATATGTATGGCTTTAAAAGAAAAAATTTCAAATAAATATATGACATCATTATAATTACACTTATTTGATATTAAAATTAAATGTTGGCAACCAACACATAATATTTAACTATGTTAATAGTAAAAATAATAAACTTATTATTTTTGATTCTAACTGTGATACAAAATTTTTATTTATTAAATTTTTAAAAATTTTCTATAAGACAACATGCATATATTTATCTGTGTATACTCACACCACTTACATTGTACTCAAAAGCAAACACAAAAATAATAATATATTTAGTTAGTATAAAAGTCATCCAGTAATTTGTGACATAGCTGTTGAGATGGAAACTAAATATTTAAAATATTAATTTTTCATTTCAACTCTATATTATTTGCATGCATATATAGATCTTATGGTTAAAATAAAAAAAATAAAATATATTTTAACATAAATATCCATATGCATAAACCAAGTACACCAACCTAAAGGATTCATGCTCCGATTATGAACATTAACATCATATTCAGAGATAATAACTTTTTTCTTTAATTAGCAAAAAAAATGAGATAATCTCAAATAAAAATGAACTATCTTGATACTTAGATATCAATAAATACTTCAACCTATCACATAATGATAATAAAGAACTTTAATATTTTACTACAGTAAAAATCAAACAAATCTATCTATCTCGTACTATATTTTGCTATAGTAAAAATCACTTCTCCATTCAATGACAAGTAATCTACTAATCCCTCCGATGTGAAGCATAGCATCGGAGCTTATTTTTTCTACAATAGCCAATATCATTTCAGATAGAGATACTTATGAACATTAAAAAATTATGAAAATTTAAGATTTAACATTCAAAATAAGATGCAAACAATAATGATAAATGATAATTTATAAGACATAGCGATCAAGACTATTGAGAAAGCTAATGATATCTTCAAAAATATTTATAATGATGATGATAACAACTACATCTCAACCTACAGTACCATACAACAAACACCGATTAATTATTAATAATTCTTAATTAATGTCATACTTATAATATACTACAATGGTATTGCTTTTTTTTTATTCTTCATTTTGATTTATATACTTGTGTGTTTTCTCTATTAATTACTGTTATAAGATTTAAGCATTTTGAATTATAATAAATATTGAATTGGATTGCACTTTACAATTTTTATCAATTTTAATTTTAATACTTTTGTTATTTAATTTATACACTAATCTATTAAATTAAATAAAATTAAATAATCAAAAATTATATTAGATCTTACTCTTAGACAATCTTAGATCTTTAAGATTTAGGATCAAGGCCAAAAACCCACTTGGTGTTACCCTGCCCGGACCATAATGCACATCCCACTTCAAGCCTGGCACAATCCAACACAACCCTATACAATGCAGGCCAACCATATCATGTTAGACGTGGCACGGTGGCATGACCATGCCATACTCAAATAAACCCTGCCAATATGGCACGACCAATTTGACACGTCTAATGTTACTAGTATCTCTAGTGGGCTATAAGTAGTGGGCCCAATTTAAACCTCTATTGGGCAATGACATTGGCCTGGCCAATGGGCTATGGGTAGTGGACTGTGGATTATGACTCATCTACATATATTTTAATTTAATTAATTTTAATTTTTATAACTAAATATATAATATTATATATAGTCATATGATGTAAAAATTTAAAAAACAATTTTTATTTATAAACAAACAATAAACTACACTTAAAATATTATTAATATAAAATATAAGAAGACATGAAAAAATATATCTTAATCTAAAAATATATATTTAATGTAAAGAAAATACCGAAAAGATATGCACATCAATCCACTATTACAAGTGACCCATCACTCTACATTGTTTGGATCATCACAATTCAATTTTGATTTGGGCATCATATATATATATATATTGATTTACTTACAGTCATTTTAGTTTATCTTAAAGACGAGTATGTGAAATTTGTCTAGTTTAAACATAACAAAACTTCAACGATGTTAAATTATGATTAATAAATTACGTATCATTTAGATATCACAAAAAATATAAATTTGTATAATTTCTAACAATTCAGAATATTTAAAATTTTTATTATTTTGGAGTAAAATAAAAATAATAATCAAAATATAAATATCTCGACATCTCACTCTATTTGATAAGTATCCTAATCATTTACCTCTATCTAACTGAAATAAAAAAAAATATTTATAAATATAATATTGATCTTCACACTCGAAAGCTCAAAAATATTATCATATTTATTTTTATAATATTTAAATAAATTATCTAATTATTTATTAATCTTACTATCTGAATCCTGTGACTGCTTCAAGCATGTAAATATATATTTAATAATATTTTTTATTTCTTCCATGTTAACCTTGTATTTAAATCTTAATATGTAGGAAATCAAAAAAAGAAATAAAAATGAAGAATAAATATTTTAAAAATTTTAGGAATTTCAAATATTAGATTTTTATATCTTGGTCTGATTCATTAATAATTATTTTAGAAATTTTATTACTAGCATAATTTAATATTTAATTTTTATTCGTCAATAAAAATTTGTAGCCAACACTCGAATTCGATATCATGTATGTATAATCCCACCTGTATCTCACATCAATTTAAATTTTTGTATGCCCATTTAGTTACGTAGAATACAAAAGATATATGCCTAACTATGTTTCTTGATAAATTTTAATATAATTCATATATTTTCTAAAGAAAATAAAATTATTTTAAAGCTAATTTTAAAGAATAATTATATGACATATACACGTAATATAAAATTTTTACTTAGAGGATTATCTCTAATAATTCTCACAAATTTATTTATTGTCATAATATTATTTGACACGTTATTAAATATTATGCTAAAAACTTTATCATGAATTTCAAACTTCCTAAAAATTCTTGATAAATACATATATATGACAATGTCAACATAAGAATAAAAAATCTCACTAAACTTAAGTATTTTTTTTATTTAATTTTCAATTAGAATCAATAAAATATGAGATAATGAATGTAAATATATTAGGTGTCATACTGCCTATGATGAGCCAACACGGGCCATTTTTTGGTGCCCCACTAGGGTCGCCGTGCCTTACCAGGCACGACATGATACAGAAGTCGGGTTGTGTCTAACATGATATAGAAGTCGTGTCGTGCCTGGCACTGCACGACTCAAAAAGAGCAACCCCGGCATGGCATGGCCCGACTGGCCCGAGTTTGCTAGATTCAGAGCAATTCATGCCGAGCCTTAAGGATTTTGGGCATGATCATGTAGGATCATACCAAAATGTGTCGTTTCGGGTTCATTCAAAATCAGAGCATCTCTGATTCTAAATATTCTAAATTTCAATACAAAAGTAATTAATTAATTAATTAAAAACAAAAATAAAATAAAATTATAATTACAGTTCACAACTCATAACTCAAAAATAACATAAAATACATATTATAAATTTCAATCATTTCAATTTTATAATGTAATACAAATACAAAATAACAATACAAGTTCAAAAAATAAAAATTAATACATCAAATATAAATCTCATAAACATCTGATAATATCACTAGCGATAGAAATAAACTTAATCTCCATTAAAGACCCATAAATCAACATCTACCACCAACTCATCCACTCTTGTTGTAGTTACAGTATGATCCTATATACCCAAACTTAAATATTCTAAATCATTCATATATATTAATATCTCAATAATATCTGACCACAATCTTGATTTCCTATTTGAAATCATATTTACTACAATAATAAAAATAAACTTCGTACTACACTCAAAACTAAATGATTCAATAGATCACATATCAACATAGATAATACATATTAGATGATCTCATATAATTTCAAACATTATAATATATCAAGATATTTATTATCAATAAATAATAAATTTAAATAACAATCAAAATCTAAGTACCGAGATAATTTGTTTCTATTCGACAATCCACCTCATCATTTCTTCCTTTCTAACTGAATGAAGAAGTCATTATCTATGAATATGATATCAATGTTTGTACACGAAATATATATATATATATAACTACTACCATACCTAGTACCATAATATATAAATAGCTCAATTAACTTCTCGTGGATAAATCCTTTATATTAGTATTCCTGATTCATTCACATAGATACATATATAAAAATATTCTTTATCCCTTTCACCTTAGCCCTTAGAGTCCATACAAACTGTCAGATAATAAAGAAATAAAACAAAAAACTAATACTTTAAAATACTTGATTTTCATCTCGATAATTATATTACTAAATATTAGATCATCTCTAAACTTCATAAACATGTTATTAATATTATATATATACCTAAGTGCAATAAAAATCATTAGAATATAAAATGACATGCATATTCATTGTCAAAAAAATTTCAAATTTTTTTTAAATAAAATTATTATAACCCAATTGATATTATCAATAATAAATTCATTTACTTTTACTATTAAAATATTCAAAAATCTTATATTCATATCGAATACATAACTCCAACATAAAGTATGTATAATTCCAATAATATATCATATTCAATTATAATTTTTTATTTAGATTCACAGATAAATAGATGCTACCAAATTACTATTGTCTACGAGACATGAAAAAATTATAGTGAGTTATATATTTTTTCTAAAGAGAATGAAACAACTTTTATTTTCGTTCCCACTATAAGGTTAATGACGTAACACATATATCTAATATAAAAAATCTCTCATTATGATCTATTTCTAATGATCCTAACAAACATATTAATAATTACTTCTTTATTAGATACGTTATCGAATATGATATTATATATTTTATTTTAAATATTATATTCTCTAAAGATTCTCATTATTCACTTATAAATGACCGAGTCATCATTAGAATGAGACATGCATAAAAAACATCATTGCAAATAATCCAGATGTCAGATATCATAAACATTATACCACCATATTTTTAGTATCGAAAATCCAAATATTACGTGGATATGACTAATGATCAAACATATCAAAAAATCATCACTTGTCAACACTCATTTCAAAAAATCCTTATAGAGATAAAGAAGAAAAGGTTTCACCATGTCCAAAAATGAGAGATGAATCTAAGCAAGCACAAAACAATCACAAAATAAGCAGTGTTCCCTTATAATTGGAGAGAAAAATAAGGTATGGTCAGCCCATATAAACAAGTAAAACAACAAACAATGAAAAGATGAATCTACGCGAAAAGAAAAGAGAATTTTTAGTATTTTGGGTCTGTTTCGTTAAGTTGATCAGTTATAAGTTATAAATGGTAGGAGTAGGCTGGGTAGAGAAACTGCATCCAACAAATTAACTCAACCCACGTAATAATAGTTCAAAAATATGCAGCAAGAACTCTTGGGCTAGGATGGACACGATTTGAAAGCAAACATATTTTAATGCATCAGTTACCAATGTTAATTCAACGAAGCCGAAATGGGGGGAAAGCTGCGTTGCGTAGCCCAAATAAATGAGAAGGGAGGCCATGTAGAGGGAGGAGATCATAATCGCCCCCTATGATATGAACTGAAGGATCGCCAAACAATGAACGATCTCTTCTCGCCGGAGTGTAAGAGAAGGGCCCATGAACAAATCTTTGAATCGGGATTCGAGCATTTTCATCCTCTTTCTCCTGACACTTCCTCTTGGTCCATCCACTAGCATATCTATCTTTCCAGTTAACCACAATTTCCACTTCTCTCATTTCGGTGCCAAATTCCATCTCGAATTTTTGCTTCCATAGATCATTACTTGAACTCAAACATCGCAGTTCGGAACAGACACATGCCATTTTTGCAACATCAATGCCTATCAAGCATTCCAATATCATGAACTTTATCTCTGATGGGAGAGAAATGAAGCAAGGTGGGAGAGGCAAGCCACATTCGAGACAAATATCTATCATCAACGGCAAAGCAAGCCCGTCCTTCACCAATTTTGAAAACTCGGTTTGAGATTCGATAGATCGATTAGGAACATATCTGTTTAGATCTAAGCAGACGCGGTGGACGGAAGACTTAGGTTTCGACATAGACCCGTAAACAACCATGAATGCTCCTAGCATCTGAAATTTTACAATGACACATTGTTTCTCCTTCTCGTTAGGTGTCGGATCGGAGATGGTGTAGCAATTAGAAGCTGAAGTGGAAGGTGTTGAATCAAATTCGACGAAACCTGTTTCCAATAATATGGAATGAATTACAGATGATAGGAGCTGCGTATTACACTCTTCTTCACTCATCTCATCTGCACCAAATTCTTATGGTCCTGGTTCGGGAGATATAAACAATTGATCGATGACTACTACTAGCACTAGCGATTTAGAACAGAAGTCGTGAAGTCGGGAAGTCGTGAAGTCGGGAAGTCGGGAAGTCGTGAAGTCGGGAAGTCGTGAAGTCGTGAAGTCGTGAAGTCGAGGAATTTCTCCCAATTTACACGACCCAGTTCATTTTGAGCTCAAGTTATTAAATCAAATCCATATTCAAATTATTTAACGATAAATTATTGTCAGTACATTAATTAGAAAATATTTACAAAAAAAAAAACAAATATTTTAATCTAATAAAAATTGTACCAAAATATAAAAGATTTATATTTTGTTATATTATATACTGCAACTCAAAACTGCCTCGCCCTGCACGGCACCACATAAAAAAACAAAATGATTTATTTGCAAATATTGTTTGTGTGTGTGTGTGTGTGTGTGTGTTTGTGTGTGTGTTTTTTTTACAAAAATATAAATATATTAACCTATATATCAACGTATATGTATAAACCTTATATACAGACCCATGTATATATATATATATGTGTGTGTGTGTGTTTCAAAAAGTTATATATATATATACGAAATATTATATATTTTGTAATTTTAATCCATAATTGATGTATGAAATTATGATTTTTTATATATTTCGTATGTATTGTATTTAATAATAGCTCTATTTGTGTGTTTTCATGTTACATGTATTATTATAAATATTAGGTTATATTATTTATAACCTAATTAGGTTATAAATATATTAGGTTATATTTGACTATTTTGCTGAATTATTATAAATATAATTGATGGGTTATATATTGTTTATATTTTTTATATTTTTTATATTTTTTATATTTTTTATATTTTTTATATTTTTTTCTCATACTTATATATATATATCATGATTACCTGATCAATTTGTATATTTTTGTTGAATAAATTTATGCATTATACTACCTGATCGTCAATAGATGAATATATGACGGAAAGATGAGTTTTTAACATATCAATTTATAAATGAGATTGAGAAATTTATTTCTTTCGCAAATAAATAGCATAAATTTATGGATGAAACAAAACTAAGATGTCTAATGTAATACTCTTAAATGTCAAAATTAGAGTTTCTATAAGGTGGACACAATACGATATCATTTTGTGAAAAATGGATTTGTTAGTAAATATTTGTTTGGTACAAACATAGAGAAATAATTATGTCACAAATAACCAAGCATTATGTTTATGTACATAGAAATGTTGATTCAACTATTATAATGAAATTTATTAATCCCAATGATGCATGTGAAATAATTTTGAATAATGTTATTAATTCTTCATTAAATCTAGGTATCACTAATGATATCTCTATCATCAGAAAAACAATTTTTTGAAATACTAAAGGCTTCAGAAGAAGAGGTTTGAGAAGGTAATCCGTATGGCCAGATTAATGAATTTAAAGGCAAAGCATCATTTTTCAGAAAGTGTTATGATGAAATATGTTAGTTGTTATCTGAATTGTTACCAAATAATAATTTAATGAATATAGTATTTATAGCACAAAGAAGTTAATGTGAGTTTTGGGTTTGTCGATTGAAAAAATATATTGCTGCATTAATGGTTACGTGATATATTGGGGCATAGATAGTAAAATAATTATAAGTAATTTCTGTAACTATCCTCGAGTAAAAAAGAAATACAACATGTAAAAGAAAAAAAGAACAAATATTCTTCCAAAGAAAACATATTATTTTCCATTAATTACTCGCATGCAAAAATTATTTGCATATGATGCTACTTCTCATGATATGAGTTGGTACAAAGATTATATTATTAAAGATGGTGTGATGCGACATTGCTATGAATATATTTATTTGAAACAATTTGATGATTTTCATCCATCATTTACATAAGAAAGTCGAAATATTCAATTAGGATAGTACACAAATGGATTTCAGCCATTTGGACAAACATGACAATAACACTCTTCATAGTTGTTTATTTTTATACCTTATAGTTTACCATCAAGGATGTCTATGAAAGATGAATATATTTTTTTGCGTGTTATTATTTCTGGTTTGAGAAATCTAAAAGACAAATTGGATGTATTTCTGTAGCTCCTTATAGCATAGTTCAAAAATTTTTGGAAGGATTATGTTGAAACATATGATATATCACTACAAGAAAATCACAGTTTTGCAACGGATTTTTCCATTGCAAATTAGTTGCAAACCCATAAAAATCCGTTGCAAATCTCTATTAGCAACGGATTTTCAACATAAGTGTTCTGTTGCAAAAAACCTTGATGCAATTTTGCACACTTTGGCATTCGGTTGCAAAAGACCAATGGATTTGCAACGGAATGATTCCGTTGTTTTATTGCAACGAATTTCACATCTGTTGCTAATTCAGTTGCTAAATCAAAAAAAATCAAAAGACAATGAATAAACTAAAGTTGTTGTCATTCCGTTACAAATTTGCAACAGATCAGCAACTGTTTCATTACTAACCACTACAATTTCTGTTAGTCATTCCGTTGCAACTTTGCAACAGATTTGCAGCCACTACGAGTCGTTGCAAAATATGTTGTTGTAATTCTATTGCAATTCCGTTGCCAATTTGCAACATATCAGCAACCATTTCATTACTAACCATTGCAATTTCTGTTGCAACTTTGCAACAGATTTGCAACCACTATGAGTCATTGCAAAATATGTTATTGTAATTCTATTGCAATTCCATTGCAAATTCGCAACGGCATTGCAACAAATATTTTCTTTATAAATCTGTCTTAGTTGCAACAGAATAGCCGTTGCAAAATCCATTGCAAAATCCGTTGCAATTATTTTTTTCCAATTTTCATTAATTTTTGTTAAATTTGTAAATTTCCAAAATTTCCTATATTATTTAAAATTTTCTGTACATATTTCAAAATTTCCTATACCATAATAAAAAATGCAACACAAATTTTTTGATAACTAATAGTTAATAGTTTCATATATCATATTCTACTAAAATTTAAGTTTATAGTTCCCTTGTGCAACAGTTTAATAATTAAAATGTCTTAACAATCAGTGGGATCCTTCATGTAGAAGGTACATCTGACTCTGGAACAATGACTGGTGGAATAGACAGACCCCTAATAAGCTCTGAAATCTGTGTATGAAAAGCTGTAGTGAGACTTTGCACAGTCTATAAATGCTCCCTCTGCTGCTGCATCATTTGCTCACGCATCACACTCATCTCCTTTTCCAAAACCTGGATTCGACTATCTTCTTGTGCCTGTGTCTGAGATTCTTGAACTGGTTGACTAGTTGAAGGCATATTAATAGAATTGGATGATGCCTGAGATCGTAGGCATACATATCACATTGATCCAAGGCCATATACTCGTTTCTTCTTGACTCCCTCAACCTCATCTAGATATATTTGAGTTGCATCAACTGATTGAGATGAAGATGCATCATTTCTTACAGCTGCGGTCTCAGTCTCATACCTTGCAACTACACGATCCTGAAATATATAAACATTAGTAATATATTTTTCTATAAACAAAAATTATAAACAAATTGACTAAAAAGTTTGCACTTACATAGATATCCTTAGACTTCCGATCAACAAATTGATTATCTACCTTCCTCTTATGAGTTTGTTCTAGGAGCTCATGTGGAAGAGGTGGATGCTTTAAAATGACCGCCTAAAATTAAAAAGTATCATATATTAAAATAAGTAGTTAAAAAAATAAAATAAAATCCAAATATTTATCAATATACGTACCAAACGTTTAGCATGCTCCCTATGAGATAAGGAACCACCGGTATGGCGCGAAGGTCCTGCACCCTCACCTCCAGTCTCACTCATCCTATTCATAGATCCTTGGGCAGACATTTTCTGAAATTCTGGTGACTGCCAATAACGTTGCCAAGCTTCCCAAATACTCTATGAGATGAAACTCGGTCGTTCTCTATGATCTTTCCATCGACTAACATCATTGCTATAACGTCGTGAAGCCTTTTTATGCCATGCAACCTTAACTTGAGCATCTAGTGAAGGATCCCACTGATAATGTTTCTGCAATTGAAATAATGTCAAAAATGAAAATCTGTGAAAGAAAAAAAATAGTCTTATTGTATATGATATGTGAACCTTTTTAATGTTGTCAGTTTTCTTGAATTTATTCACATTCCAATTCCACCTTATCCACATTATAAAAAAACATTTAAAAAAAAGCAAGACCAAAGTGAAACAACATTTGTTATTGATCAATATATAGATAAATAAAATAAAATATATCTTAGACCCAATTCATACTTGAAACTCTTGCCAGTAGAAATCTTTGATATCAAGAGGCACCATCTTCCAATTATAACCCATCACATGCAAATGCTCCTTGAAGATATTAGTGATAATTCTAGATATATTCTCTGTGATGTGTATCCTACAAGTAAACATACAAAGTTAATCAATGCAGTCATTCAACTTCATGTGGTAAACATAAAAAAATTCAAATGATATAGTTTAAAAGAGGAAAACATACTCTCCAACAGTAAGTATAATGGTAGGACGAGAGACAGAACTAATGGGTAGTGGTAATGCTGAACTCTATAGTGATGCTACTTGTGGTGTTGAATCTTCTACAGGTGGTGATGTAGATGATGATGCACGATCACCTGGTGTCTGCAAGGTAGGGCTAGTAGTATCATGGATGACGGCACCTGGTGCAGATGTATGTGTGGTAGGTGATCCCTCTAATGATTCAGAATCTACTATGGCACAAGGGGAGGAAACCACATTCCTACCACGTCATCTACCTCATATCCTAGATCCTCGTCCTACTCCTCGACCCATATCTGCATGAGAATAAGAACATAATACAATATATATTAATTGCTAATTAAATAGTTATACAACAATCAAATTACCAACCTAATTTTCATCACTATTTAAATCGTTCTATTCTTCTTCTTCATCTTCATCATATTCTTCTTCTTCATCATCATGTTGAGAAAGTGTTTCAATTACATCGATATCTAACATTTCACCTATCAGATCATTAAGCAAAATAGTATCATTTTCCACCGGTAAACTAATTTCATCCACATCATTTGTTTCCTCTTGAAATGGATCTTGTGGGGTAATTTATGGCTCTGCAGGCATCTCAATCATCCCTCTAGCCTTGATTTTACAAACAGCCCACCAAGATCTAGTATCACGTTTTAAGCTTAGATATGTGCAATAATACACTTGTTGTGCTTGCATTGCTAAAACAAATGGTTCATCTTGTGCATATCTTCTTGTATGATTTACATCCACTAATTTGTATTGCTTGTGGATCCTAGTCCCAACATTTGGTGTAATGTCAAACCACTCACACTTAAATAAAACAGTCCTCTTAATGGGCCATCCTGGGTACTCTAATTCCACGACTTCTTGCAATTGACCGAAGTAGTCAGTTTCATCAATCGTGTAATTAGTACCTTTAACGCACACACCACTATTGTTTGAAAATCTAGAAGTACCCCGTTGAAATGTGTGAAAACGAAAACCATTCACATTATATCCATTATAACAGTTACACTACAAGAAAAATCCTGATTTGCAACGGAAATTATTGCAACGGACATATCTATTGCAAAACAGTAACAGATTTACAACGGAATTATAATAAAAGTATGATAAGTAAATTGCAACGGACTTGCAACGAAAATTTGCAACGGATTCATTTCTGTTGTAAAACATGGCGGGAAAAGTTGGCGCTATTCTTGGAGACGACATTAAACGGATTTGACCGTTGCAAGTTTGCAACGGAATGATTTCGTTGCAAATGTGCAACTGATTGACAACAAAATTATAGTTGTTGCAATTTCGCAATAGATTTGAAATAGTTTTGCAATAGATTTATAAATTTCAAGGAATTTTATCAAAGATAACTTAGAATTTTATTGATAATTGAAAGTAAATTATTAACTATCAACATTTATATAGAGGGGTCATTACAAGAAATTCACAATTTACCGATAGAGTTTATCAACGAATTAAATTCCGTTGGTACTTATATTGTGTTTAATGATGTTTTTTAAGTTAACATCTTTTTAAAAACATCATGGTAAGTAATTGATAGAAAACTAATATAAGTAAAAATAATTTATTTTATTTTACTATCATGATTATTTTGTATTTTAGTATCTGTAGACCCCAAAAAAGCAGTTTTTATTTTTTAATTTATTTTTATTTTTTTTTTAATTTTTTTAATTTTTTAAATTTTTTTAATTTATTTTTTATTTTTTTTATTTTTATTTTTTTTATTTTTATTTTTTTTATTTTTTTATTATTGTTTTTTTAATTTAGAGCTGAGCAAAATGTTAAAAAAACTAAAAAAATAAAATGAAAAAAAATGAGAAAAAGAGAAAAAAGGGGTAGAAACAGTTATTGGAAGGGGGCATTTTTTTTTGTTTTTTTTAGAGGAGAGAGAGCATAAGGGGAAGTGGGCGGAGCCAAAAATGGATGGAGGATAAAAATATAAAAAAAAAACCATGAGAGGGAAGAAACAAAGGAGGAGAAATTTAAAGAGGGAAAAAGGAGAGAATATCTAAGGAATTTGATGTCGATCGGACCATCAAATCGGAGCCGATCGATCTCAAATTTTGATATAACATTCTATTCAACACCAGAAACCACTGGATCTTCTCCGATCGAAATTTCAATGGTCGGATTTTCGTAGATCATAAGTTATTTTTTGGAGATTTTGAAATCGGTTTTAGCATTGGTAAGTTCGAGGTAAGAGTTCGTTTTAATTCTTTAACCGTTAGATCCTTCTATATTTTGGATATGTATGAAATAATACATAGATCTAGGTCATGAACGGTGTAGATTATATTTGTAGATTCCATTTAAAAGTTATACTAGTTAGAACCAATAGTTGTTGATTTTGTTTCGATTTCGAACGATTTCAGTGTATGTTTTTGATCGTTGTTTTTAACCGTCAGATCGTTCTGAATTTTGGATATATTTATGCTAAGACATAGATCTATATTATGAACGGCGCAGATTGGATTTTGAGTCCCGAATAGTCATATTTCAGTACGGAAACAGTATCTATATTTCCGGGTTTTAAGATAGAAAATCAAAGTTTTTGTTCTCTTCACTATCTAAATTTCATCATAGGTTCGATCCCGCTTCGTCTGTGGTCTGATATATCTGAAATTTGGAAGAGAGTTTCTTAACTCATAAATCTTCATTATGAACGGTGAAGATTAGGATTTGATTTCAAAACAGTAGTGTTTTTTTTGTCTGGGAACAATTATTCAAACTAGGAGATTTTTATTTTATTTTATTTTTGTTATATTTAACATATGATTGATTTATACTCCTATTTAGAAATTTTGTAGTTAATTTACTTAAGCCTAATAGGATCAATACCGATAACATAAACTACCTTAGGACCAACTCATTAGTTCCAACCCATTTACTTTAGGTTCAAACCTATTAATCCAAGCCTAACATATTTAGGTCCATCAACCTTAGTCCAACCCATTAATCAAAGCCCAACATATTTATTCCCATCAACTTGGGTTCAAACCCATTAATCTAAGCCCATCAAATTAGACCAATTAAATTAGGCTCAACCTCATACCTAGAAGCCCACCAAATTTGACCAAAGTCCACTATGTAGGTTTAACCCATTAGGTCCAACCCATTTACTTTAGGTTCAAACATATTAATCCAAGCCCAACATATTTAGGCCTTTTTACCTTAGGCCCAACCCAATTTATTAGTACCAAGCCCACTTCATAGGTCCAACCCATTTACCTTAGGCCCAATCCAACATATTAAGACCAAGCCCACTTCCTAGGTACAACCCTTTTACCTTAGGCCTAACCCAACCTATTAGGACCAACCCATTTGCTTAAACCCAACTAAGTCCACTTTATAGGTCCAATCCATCTACCTTAGGCCCATTAACTTAGGCCCATCCTATTAGAGACTTATCCAATTAGATCGAATTAGACCCATCCATTTAGGCCCAATACATTAGTTTATGCCCAACCCACTTATGCACATTCTATACTTAGATGCTCATCCAATTAGGTCCAATTTATTAAATTAAGCCACATATTTAGAAGCCTAACATAATATCCCGAACCCTTTAGGTTAATTTACCGACCCTTAGGTCATTCGATCAAGCCCCTTTGCCACGTATTCTGATCAGCTCTTTAGCTGGTCAAATTCCACTCTTAATTTATTCACAATTTATCATTTTCTAAAAAAAGAAAAAAAGAAAACAAAGTCTTCAAAAAAATCAATTTCTAAATTTTCATTTTTTTTCCTAATTTTCAATTTCATCTTTTAAGTTTTTAATTTCAAAATAATATTTTTCTAATTTATCAAAATTCAAGATATCTAATTTCAAACGTCAATTTCCTCGTGTATTTTTTTGAATGATGATGATGGTTTTAAAAACTAATTTTAATAACTTAAGAAAACTCATTTATTGATTGTAGTATTCCCCAAAGTAAAAATTGAAAATTGTTATTAATAACAAATTTTGAAGATATAGAGAATATTATTTTGATTTTTAGTATATATATATATAAAGTGAAAATTGAAAATTGTTATTAATAAAATATTTTGAAGATATAGAGAAAACTATTTTGATGTTTTTTAAAAATTTATATTTATATATATATATATATATTTTTTACATTGTTCTGATTTGGGATAACCTAATGGAAACAACGGTAAGAATGAAACAAAAATAAAGGAAAATCAAATTTAACTTATTTATTTTTTACCATTTTTCTTCTCCTTTTTTTTGGGGGTTTTAATGATAGGTAGGTACGACATTTTGAATTCTTTTATGTTTTTAAAATATTCTTTATTACATTATTAATTCACTTTAGAAACTTATTAATTTTTTTTAACTTTTTTCCTTCCTTCCATTTTCAACTCTCCTTCACTTTTCCAGAAAGTTTAAAATTAAATACTTTTTCATGTATTTTCTAAAATCCAAATTTAATTCGTTCCCACTTTTTTACCACTTTATCTTTCTAGGGAAAATCTAAATTTAGGAATTTAAATTCACTAAAACCAAACAAAAAAATAATAGTTTATTTTGTCAATTTTCCATTATTTTGCACTCTGGTTCTATAATTACAAGTACGACTGTCCTTTTGGCAGATTATTTTTTATGATAATTTTGACTTCTTTTGGTAAATTTTTGAAAATTTCTCACATTTGAATTTATAAATCTGTCACATAAAGTTGGTCCAAGTGGATTGACCCTATCCCAATAATAATGTATTTCCTTTTGTTTTTTTAAGAAAATAATGTATTTCCTTTTTTGATTCCTTAGTACTTCAGAAGAATCAGAACGTCAGTTGAAAAAACAAATATTAAAAATAGTGCTATTGATATATTATTGTGAAAAATTACTATCACTTCAATTTTATTATTTAAATAGTATCCATTCAATTTTATTTATTTTTCAGTGTTTCTACTTTAAATTATAAAAACCATCAAATCATTTAAATTTTTATTAAAAAAAATGAATTTCTATTATTTAATTTTGAAAATATAAATTTCTAATTTGTTATTAGTAAATTTATAATCACGTGTGATGGGAGAATTGCTTCCCAAAATTTCCCAAATTGCCCCCACCCCTAATTTTCACGGAGAATAAATAAATAAAACAGAAATCAAACCCAAATTAAAATCAAACCTAAAAGCCTAAAAGCCCTAATTTTCCCTATCCCTGTAGGTTTTGGTCCCCTTTTTACTGCTGCTGGTCATTTTCCCTTGCCTCTCTTCGGCTGCTGCAGGTTTAGTCATCTTCACGGCTGCTACAGGTTTGGTCCCCCTCTTAGTGTTTGGTTCTGATTTTCTGTATTTATTTATTAGAACTACATAATTTTTGGTTCTTTTCTTTGCGATTTGGTTTGATTTTACCTCATGTTTTTAAGGGTATTGATTTTACTTCTGAATGTATGGATCACCACTGAGATTCCCCAAGAATTTGAAGTCGATTTCATCATGGGTTGACCCTAGCTAGGACAACTGCAGAATCAATCCTCAACCTTACCTTTATTGCCCGTATGATAAAAACAAAGGTTTATTTTATTTGAAAACTCAATTTCATTCAACAATTTTTTACTTTATTTCATTGTCTTTTATAAAAATAATCTTTATTTTATTTTAAAACATGCATGTAAATACTTTGTAATTTGCATATTGCTCCATGCTTTTCCTAAATTTGTTGTAATTCTAGGAGTTTGTTGAAGATTTCATGCCTCCTTAAGGTATATAATCTTTAGGGTTCTATATGAGTTATTTTGGATATTAGTTTAGTTTTTTTTTTAAATTTTTTTTTTCTACGTGGTTTTTTTGTTTGAAACCCATGCTTTTATATGATGTTAGATACATGTATTATAGTTGTTAAGATAAGACATTTTGAAAGCCTTATTGATAAGTCTATATAAGAATTTTAGTGGCCTTTTGTATTTTTATGAACATCTTGGCTGTACTTTGAACATTTTGCAGGTATCTAGATTGACTCGTCCCTAGATTGCCAATTATTGCTGAGACTGCTGATAGGCAAGTACTTTTAACACCAATTTGGTCTTTAAATACACTGTTTCCAGCTTTGATTGTTGTGTACTAGGAATGCTAATTTTTGGTGGTTGGCATTTTGTGTCTTGGGAACCCGGAACCTGGAAAAGGTGAGAGAAAGAAAATAAGGAAGAAAGAAAAAGCTAGGGAGAGAAAAATAATTTTTTTTCTTCTTCTTTGGTTATTAATGAAAAACTTAAGGGAAAAATATAATGAATCTATTTTCCCTTGTTTGATTATCTATGACCTTAAAGAGAGATGATGATCAGTACTTTCCTAATTTCATTGTATATCAATCAATTGACTAATTTATGTTACATATCAGGGCATGTAAAATGAGTTACAACAGAGAATGGATGTATTTAAGGCTAACAAATGGATTGCCTAACCAATCATTTATATCGGGAGTCGAAGAATTTGTTCAATTTGCACTTAGTCGACCAGAAGACAGTGACGGTAATCACATTAGATGTCCATGTAATTAGAAGAATTGCCAGAATAAGAATTTTGTTGATGTTAACGAGGCAAGGTTTCATCTTTATAAATACGGTTTTGTCCCTAATTATCGTGTGTGGTACTTGCATGGTGAGACCGAATCATCTATATATGGGGAGGAGGCATTATATAATGTGAATGCCACTAACCATCATGCAGTAACAAATAATGTTGGATCATCGACTACATTTGTTCAGATGGTTTGTGATGCAGTTAGTCCACAATTTAATACTAATATTGTTGAGGAATCTCCAAATCCAACCGCACAAAATTTTTATGACATGCTTAATGCTGCAAACCAAGAAGTATGGACTAATTGTCAAACACACTCACAGTTATCAGCCATTGCTCGAATGCTTCACATCAAGTCAAAGCATCGATTGTCTGAACAGTGCTATGATGCTTTGTGTCAGTTTATGAAGGAGTTGTTGCCAGATGATAATGTTATGACCGATAGTTTCTATGAGACCAAGAAGCTTATCAAGGGAATTGGGTTGCCAGTCTATAAAATTCATACTTGCTTGAATGGTTGTATGATTTATTGGGGGTGATGACTCGGAATTAACTAAATGCAAATTTTGTGACCATGCTCGATATCGACCATAATGTATTAATAGACAAAAGCTTGTGCCATATAAGAAAATGTACTACTTTCCACTAACACCAAGACTTCAATGGTTATATGCTTCAGAAGCCACTGCTAAGAGTATGAGATGACACGATGATCATTTTGTTGAAGATGGTGAGATGCGTCATTGTTCTGATTCTCCTGCATGGAAACATTTTAATGCTATACATCCCTCATTTGCAGCTGAAAGCCGTAATGTCAGATTAGGCTTATGTACTGATGGATTTCAACCATTCGGGCAATCTGGGAGTCAGTATTCTTCATGGCATGTTATTCTCACTCCATATAATTTGCCCCCAGAAATGTGTATGAAGGAACAATACATGTTTCTAACAGTTATTGTCCTAGGCCCTAGAAATTCGAAGGACAAGTTAGATGTGTATTTACAACCTTTGATCTCTGAGTCACAAGCATTGTGGGAAATTGGAGTTGAAACTTATGACATTTCTAGAAAGCAAAATTTTATGCTACGGGCAGCTCTCTTATGGACAATCAGTGACTTTCCAGCTTACTCAATGTTGTCCGGTTGGAGTACATCTGGCAGACTAGCATGTCCGTATTGTATCGATGAATCAAATGCTTCCACTACATCAGTGACTTTGATCCCTACATAATGGAAGGAAACAAACTTGGTTTGATAATCATCGTAAGTTCCTTCCACTAGATCATCCATTTAGAAGAAATAAATATGCTTTTAGAAAGAATCGAACGGTAACAGATCTACCTCCAAAAATTCGCTTTGGTGTTGAGTTGATAAGGGAAATTAATGCATTAGGCTTAAAAAAAGTTACTGAGATTGGGGCAAAAGATGCTAATGTTCCTGTTAGTAAATTAACCGGATGGAAAAAGAAGTCAATTTTTTGGGATTTGCCATATTGGAGCACAAATCTCATAAGACATAATTTAGATGTGATGCATATAGAGAAAAATGTATTTGAAAATATCTTTAACACAGTGATGAATGTTGACGGGAAAACAAAAGACAATGCAAAGTCTAGATTAGACTTAATGGAAATATGTCGTCGACCAGAATTGCATGTTGTTGATGGCAAGCTTCCAAAAGCTTGCTATACATTAGACAAAATTGGTCGAAATAAATTGTGTATTTGGGTTCAGAATCTAAGATTTCCAGATGGATATGCTTCAAATATAGCCAGGTGTGTAGACATGAGAAAACATAAACTTTTTGGAATGAAAAGTCACGATTGTCATGTCTTTATGCAAAGGTTGATACCAATTGCATTTCGAGAAATGCTTCCTTCAGCCGTGTGGCAAGCATTAACAGAACTTAGCTTGTTCTTTAAGGAGCTTACATCAACTGTGCTTAAAACAGAAACTATGTTGAGATTAGAGTTAAAAATACCAATTATTATTTGCAAACTAGAGCGGATATTCCCTCCTAGTTTTTTTGACTCAATGAAGTATTTGCCAACACACTTGGCATATGAAGCAAGGGTTGCAGGACCAGTCCAATACCGATGGATGTATCCATTTGAAAGGTATGCAATTTAATGTTATACAACTACATTTACTATCAACGAATCATTATATGATATTGGTATTTATAAACTTATTGATTGGATTGCTAGGTATTTGCGGAAGTTAAAACACAATGTAAGGAATAAGGCCAAAGTGGAAGGATCCATATGCAACGCATATTTAGTTGAAGAAGCTTCAGCTTTTTGTGAGCATTATTTCAATCCAACACTCCATACAAGGCATCGAAGGATGCCTCGTAATGTTGAGTCCCATACTAGAGAAGGAAATGATTTCGATGGGAACTTGTCAATATTCACCCATCCCGGTCGACCTTTTGGAAGACATACAACACGAATGCTAAGTGAACAAGAGATAAATGTCACACATTAGTATGTCTTGTTGAACTGCATTGAAGTTAAACCCTATATTGAGTATGCATCTTAACTCAACTATTGCACTAATGATGCAACTTTCTAATTCGACTAATCAATGTTTTATTAACAGAATATTCATTATTGAGTTACGGAAAAATGAGCCATACATTAATGATGCAACTATTGATGCTAGACTCGATGAATTTTTCCTAGCATGGTTCAAGACTTATGTAAGTTCTTTATTGTTTTATTTAGTTTATGGTAAAATGTCTTTTAACACACTCTTATTAACAGGCACGTGACAACGTTGAAAACATATATCTTAAAGCTCTAGCAGATGGACCGCTTCAAACAGTTAATACATGTATGTGCTTTTTTTTTAAAATAAAAAATTTATTGTTACTAATAAAAAAACTATTTTATTTAGGACAATTCTTATATATAAAATGATATGTTATGTTTGATAGGATTCAAAAAAATTTAAGAAACAGAGGAATAAAGAGAAATAATGAGTTTTAAGATGAGAACCCTATAGATATCAAGAACATTGATACATTTGTTGGGCTGTTGTTAAAGGATGAGAAAGTACATGTAGTAGAAATCATAGAGGATGTTTTTAGAGAGTCTTTTAAGACCTTCCTCATGAAAGAAGATACAGATATCATAATTTTATCAATAGAGCTGTCATCTAATTGCCTTATGATCTATATATGGTAAGAGAAACATTTAATATGTTTTTCATATATTTTAACTATCTTATTTATGCTTTAATTTTTCATAATGAGAATTGTAATTAATTTCAGTTACATTAAAATATTAAAACTTTTAAATATTGTGTGAAATTAAATTAGGCACTTGCATAAAAAGATGGTTGATGCTAAAAAGGCAGAGCGATTTATTTTTGTAAATCCGACCTTGGTTTCCAAAGCTAGAATGGGAGAAGCAAGCAAGAAAAATAGGTCAAGGGTTATAGCTAATCAGTTGATAAATCAAATAATGCTGATTTTGTTTTTATTCCATATAACCCATGGTAAGTTATTAAACATAAGTAAGCTTATAAGTATGCATATTTATCAAATTATAATTGATATGTAGTTACACTCATGTTAATTTTGTAGTTGTCATTGGATTTTGGTGGTACTTGACATAAGGACTTTGATCGATTATTACCTTTGTTCCTTGCATCATCAACCTTCAGATGATCTTAAAGACATTGTTAATATGTAAGTTTTCCCCTTAATATTATAGAATGAAGCATATTTGGTAACAAAAATTATTTTCTTCATGCAGGGCTCTAAGAATTCATCCACTTAAAAAACATAAATCATCAAAAAGAGAGCCTAATTGAGTTGTATTAGGGGTAAATAACTCGTATAAACTGAGTAATAAAATATTTAGTGTCTTCTTCTTAATTTTAAACTTAGTACAATATGACTTGCAAGTAACTCCATATATATATAATGATTTTTTTTATCCATTTAGTGCCTGATACAACCAGGTAGTATTGAATGTGGATACTATGTGATGAGATATATGAGAGATATCATTCTCTATCAAGGATATCTTACAACAAAGGTATGTGTTGATTTGTTGGTTCTCAACATATCACTGTTTATTTTATTTTCCAATGTGATTGATGAAAATATTACTTTACTTTTCAATAATTTCATGGGAAAAAATCAAACAACAAAGATGAGTTGAATGAAGTATGATCTGAATGGGTAATGTTGGTGACTCAAATAATACTTTGCTCGGTTTGAAAAGCTTTGAGGACACCTTTTTATATTGAAGCATGAACAAATTTTGGCATATCCAACTATCACTTTTGATGAGGTTCATATTTTATCTCTCTTTTGAACCAAACCATGACTGGAGGTAAATTGTCTGACATAATCATTTGAAGAATTTTTAGTATTTTCCTTCCACATTCATGATATTACTCTAATTTCCAATAGTTGAATAAAGTTAGTATATTGTATGCATGATTCATAGGTGTCTAAAGAAAAACTTTTTTTTAGTGAAGTTAGAAGATCTTCCAACTTTGGAATGGTCCATGAACTATTGTGATAATAAAAGTATTTTTCATAATGATATCAAGTTTATTACTTCTTTCTTTCTATTAAATATTTTAAAATTGAATATGCAATTGGAACTTTATTGTTATCATATTATCTTTTATTTTCATTGTCATATATAGATTTTTTTTGTTGATTGCCTATGGAAAACATAGAGATTTCGACTTTTGGCTTCAATACTTTACCACAACATTGTAAGTTACATTGTCACCCTTATAAAACACAATGATTTTTTTAAGGCACAATTTTTTTATTACATAGCCTTTTATTTTATTAATGAATCTAAAACTATAAATTGATGGATTATTATATATGTGTAATCAATAGAACTTGAAATTATATTACATAACATCTAATCGAGTTTTTTAAAAGTATTGGGAAGATGGCTTGTAATTTAATTTTTTCATTTTATTAAATTTAATTGGTTTTTGTAGTATTTCTTCAAGTAGTTTGTGACTATTGATCTTTCAACTCACTACACACACACACACACACACACACACACACACACACACACACACATATATATATATATATATATGTTTTTAATGGATTATTATTGTTTTGTATTTTATCATAATTGATTAACTTTTATGTCATAATTGATAAATCTCTTGCTTTCTATTTTACCCATTACTACTAAATTTGTTTTTGTTGTTGTTACATTTTTTTTAATCATATATGTCAATTATTATATAAATTATTTTCATGATATGTTGTTATCATTCCTTCATTTTTATTTTCCAATTCTCTATAATATTTTTTTCTGCAAGTGTAATTGATTATAGTTCATCTTTTTGTATGTAGGTTGTCTTTTTAGGAAATTAACTTTCAACTTAGCCAAGCTAGCATGAAGCAGTTTTTTGGAGATCAGGCACAATTGGGTTGCATATATAAGAAAATTTGAATTGAATTAAAGAAATGAATGTTGAAATTGTGATATTTTTTTTTGTTTATGAAATGTAAGAAGTACAAGTTCCCCATTGTGATTTAAACTAAAATCTTGGTATGGATTGGAACGTAAGTTTTTCTTATGTGCATGCATTATTACAATAACAGGTAAAAATTTATTTATAACAATTATTAAATTGATATTTAATTAAATCATTATTTTCCTTGACACTTTTACTAAGTGTCATTGTATTCAAATAATTTAAGATTGATACAAGAAATAATGATATTTCTTTGAGTGTCAAGGTAGATTGGTATAATCAACAATGACAATTTTTTTTAGAGTCAAGGTTATTTTCAATGACACTTCTAAAAAATGATATTATAGGCAAATACTTATTATGACAGGCTAGCGGATGACACTTTCGATAAGCGACATGTAATATCATTAATGACGCTTTTTAAGCATCATTGAATATGTTTATTATTGTAGTGTAACTAGTGATTTATTTTTTTATAAACTCATTAAATATAATTAGTACAATCTTTTTTAAAATATTTTGTAGTAGAAAAAGGATAATTTGTTTTGCTAGTATGAAATTTCTTTTAATATTGCAATTGTTACTTTATGTTATATTTTAATAATTATAGGAGGCAATAAAAAATATGGTTCCAATCGCTTCATAATTGAGAGATCCTTTTACAGAAGTGCAAGAGATTGATGTTGCACATATTTACCTTTACACTATTGAATTTGAATCGAAAAAATAGTGAGAGTATATGGTCTAGGTACCCATGCATCTATATTTTATCCAAGTCCTGTTTGGAGTTCTTCATCATCGTCTTCCAATTATAATACCATGTTTGATGAGAGCTTGTGCAAAGAGATGTAGAATATTCATGATTCATTACAAATGAAAAATTAGAAGATGCAACAAAAGAATAAAGAAAAGCAAAAGGGAATAGAAGAATTAAAAAAAAGAGAGGCTGAAAGATTAAAAAAAGATAAATAATACAATAAAAGATTTTGAAGATGGGAAAAATAATGTGCAAGTTGGTAGATACATCATCTATTTTTTTATCATTCTAAAGATGATCCATCCAAATCTCAAGAAGGAGTTATAGTTGTTTGTGATGTGTTATTAATTTTTTACAACATTTGTTTTTGATCTAAATTAATGTTTTTTGTGTTAAAGGTTTTTAAATTTTGATATAAATTGTGTATTATAATTTATAAACATTTATTTTTGTTATTTGACATTTTATCTTATGATGGATGTTATGTGAATGTTATTTACTAAATAATATGTAGATGTGCTTATTTGGTTGAAGATCATATAGTTTCTATATGTATTTATATATTGCATACAGCATATAAAAATTTCATAAATACTATTTGTAACTGTTGTAGACAATAGAAATGGATTTTTCCATTTCTAAATCTGATTCTAAATAGAAATGAAGTCATGCATGTCTTTATTGATCTGTCGTACTTTTAGAAATTGATAATACATTTCTAATGATTTTGTCGCATAATTAGCGATGGAATCCAAAATGTCTTTGCCATCGCAAAATTTAGCGATGGCTTTTCCTAAGTTGTTATTTATAGAAACATCATTGTGTAATCCATTTCAAAATATATGGCATGGAGGATTATAGAAGTGGAACTACTTTGTTTATAAATCCATCATTATTCTTCCCATAGTAGGAAATCATAAAGGGATTTGAGCATTTTTGATTTAAGGATTTCTTGTAGTGATACACATATATGTATACATTTAATATATAAAACATGTGTGTGTGTGTGTGTGTGTGTTTTCAAAAATGTAAATATATAAACCTATATATAAATGTTCGTGTATCACTATAAGAAAGAATGCAATTAGAAATAGAAAAAAATGCATCCAATTCCGTTTCAAAAATTAGGAATGGAATTGAAACGGATTAGAAACAAAAATAATATTTTTTTACAAAAACTAGAAATGAAAAATTAATACATCATTATTAAAAGGCAGGAATAATTTCATATTTATGGAAATGGAATTAGAAATAAAAATATATACGAAAATTGAAACAGTAATACATTCCATCCCTAGTATGACACGGGTCTTTGTCGGATTTCCTTGCGTGACATTTAGTAATGGAAAAATTCATTTTTACATGTAATTGTTATTCAAAATAATAACTTCTCTAGAAATTATGACAAAAATAAATTCCATTTCAATTATTTTAGAGACGGATTGTAGATCTTCTTTTAAATTAGAAATGGTAATAAATTTTGCCGCTAAATAGAAACGACATGTGAGTCCATCGCTATTACACTTTAAAAATTTATGCGATAGAATTTAATTCAATTGTAGCTTTAGAAATGAAACTCATTTCAACACTTTTTTAAGTTAATTTATTTTTTGAATCAGACACATACTTCACCTGTTCAAAAATTTTTTAGGGCTTAGGCTACATTTCCACTTATATGTCATCACTCATTGACCATTTCAAGCTTGAAGTCATCTTTTTTTTTGTTCTTCACCCTAATCATCTATCATTAAGGTATGATATTTAATTTTTTGTATAATTCAAGTAGTAATTTCACATTATATTTTTAGATTTTTGAGTGATCGGGTATTCAAGAAAGATAGAGTTGTTTGTTTTGATTGATTAGTTTATTATATATATGAAATTATTATAAACACCATCTTTTCATCGTAAACACAAATTGGTATTTTTTTTTTGAATTAATATAATTAAAGATACATTGGATTGGATTTTATCATGATTACAGTAATGACATTAAAGTAACTCAAAATGTTGCATTGGATTATAAGATACAATCATGACATCCATTTGAATTAATTAGTTTGAATTAATGTAACTAAAGTTCCTTGCCCAACTGCTAATCCATTAGAATTAATTCCAAAGATAGGCATACAAACCTTTTGATTACAACAATGACATATACATCTAATTAAGTTGCATTGGATTACAAGATATGCAAGTCTATTGACATTAGTCTAAGCAAATATATTTATAGTAAATACAAATTGATATGCATGTCTATGGCTAAAGGTATATCCTAATTGTTTTATAGTTTTTTGCTAAAAAAAATTTGTTTTATTTTTTTTAAAGTTTATTATTATGTTTTGCTAGTATGTGATATTTGTTTAATTTTATTAATTTCAATCAATCATAGTTAAATATAAAATATTTAGTTATTTGTATATGAGTAAAATATGATTGAAGGCTATTGGTAAAAATCTAAGAGATCAATGCAACCCCCATTATCTCATTTTAATGCAAACATAGATATTAATTAAAATGTGACTATAATATTTTTATCACATTTAATTAATGTCATAAATATGTTACTATAAATATATTACAAAGAAATCATTATTTATATTATTATTATTCAAAATATGTTAGTATTATGTGTTACATGAATAAAAAACATTATACGAACTAATCATCAAGAGATAAATGTCAAACTAAAAGATGAGTTTTTAACTTATGAGTTTGTAGAGGGGATTGATGAGTTTGTTAGCTTTGCTAAAAAATCTTGAATGTTATGGATGGAACGAAAATAAAATGTTCATATAATGACCATAAATATCAGAGTTAGAGTTTCCAAGATGTGGACATAGTATGATATCAACTTGCAAAAAATGAATTTGTTAGAGACTATTATGTTGGTATAAATAACGAAAAATAGTTTGGCCACAAACATCAAAGCATTATGTAGATAGAAATATTGATTCAAATTTTGTAATGTAATATGTCAAATCCAATGATTCATGTGAAGCCATGTTGAATAATGTCATTGGTCCTTCATTCAAATTGGATGTCATTGATTATATCCCAAAATCATCAGCAAAATAATTTTATGAAATGCTCGATGCATAAAAAGAAGAGATTTAGCCAAGTAATTTGTATTGCCACTTAAAGTTATCTATGGTGGATAGACATTTGAATTTTAAGGAAAAACATCATTTTTTATAAATATGTTTTTATGAAATGAGTGAGTTGTTATCTAAATTATTACCAAAGAATAATGTCATGATAAATAGCTTTTACAGCACAAAGAAATTAATTGGATGATTGGGTTTGCTAGTAAAAAATATATATTATTGCACTAATGGCTGCATGATATATTAGGGTGAAGATAGTGAAGTAATTACTTAAAATTTCTATAATTTTCCTCTGTACAAAACACATATTACAAGTAAAAAGTAGAAAACAAATATTCCTTATAAGAAGATGTATTTCTTTCCATTGACTCCTTGTCTATAAAAATTATCTACATATGAAGCCACTACAAATGATATGAGTTGGCACAAAGGGCATATCACTGAAATTGTGATGTGACATTATTCAGATTCTCCATCTTAGAAATATTTTGATGATATTCATCGATCTATTACAAATGAAAGTCAAATGTTTGATTAAGGTTGTCATAAATAGATTTCAACCATTTGGAAGCATGGGGTAACAATACTTTTAATATAATTTATCACCATGGATGTGTATTAAGATTAGTACATATTTTTGTGTATTATCATGCCTAGTCCAAGAAATCCAAAATGAGTTGGATGTTTTTCTAAACTCCCTAATTATGGAGCTAAAGAATTTGTGAGAGCATGGTGTGGAAATATATGATATATCTAGAAAGTAGAACTTTCAAATGTTAGCAGCATGTATGTGGACTATATGTCATTTTATTGCATATTCAATGTTATCATGATGGAACTACTACAAAAAAATTAGCTTTTCCTTATTAAATGGAGGACTCTAATACATTTTCTCTGAGCAATTGATGATAGACTTATTGGTTTGATAACTAACATAAGTTTTTAAATATGAAACATCCAATTCGGATCAATATTAAAGTACCTAGGAAAGGCCAGATAGTTATAAAAGGTGCACCGCCTTTGAATTTAGGTGCCAAAATATTAGATGTAATTAAAAGACATGAGTTTATATTTCAATAATTATCACTATGGTTAAAAGAAATAAAGTAACTTTTGAGATTTTTCTTATTGGAAAACCAACATAATTAGATACAACTTATATGTGATACACATTATGAAAAAAAAAATTATAATATTTTTAATATTATCATGAATATGGAAAAAAAATAAAAGACAATTCAAAATGATGCAAAGAAAGCTTTATGCAAATGGATTTGAAAGGGTTTTATTCACGTCCAGAGTTATATAGGGATGAAACAATGAATAAAATTACCAAGGCTTATTATAATCTTGACAAGGGATGTAAAGAAAGCTTTATGCAAATGACTGCTTGAGCTCAAGTTACCTGATGGATATGTATCTAACATGAGCATATATATTGATATAAAGAAGCATAAGTTATTTGTGATGAAAAGTCATGACTTCCATGTATTTATGCACAAGCTAATACCTGTAGTATTCTATGAATTACTTGCAAAAAAATGTTTGGGAAGTATAATTAAAAAAATATATTTTTTAAAGAATCTCACTTGTAATATCATAACAAAGTAAAATATGAAGTAATTACAAAAAGACATACCCATAATTATATATAAACTTGAGCATATTTTTTCTCCTAACTTATTTGACTCCATAGAATATCTTCTGAACCAATTGCCTTATGAATCCATGATAGTAGCCCCTATGCAAAACATATGGATGTATCCAGTTGAGATGTTATATAATTTTTATTTGTTAATCTAAAAATTTTAATATAATTGATGAATAAATTTTATTTTATTGAATATATTATTTAGATATCTTAGAAAATTAAAAAATAATGTTCAAAATAAAGCTGAGTTGAAGGATCGATATATAATACCAACTTTGTTAAAGAAGCTTTAGCATTTTATGTGAGCTACTTTTGGCTACAAGTTTATAATTCGTATGATAAAATGTCACAAAATAATGATTAGGTATGAGGGATGGATTAGAAGAAGATGATATGTTATTCATTTTCACCCATGTGGGTCATGTATGGTAGAGAAAAATTAAGATATTTTTTGAATGACCAAAAGTATAATACTGCGTACAAATATATTTTGTTGAACGGTGAAGAAGTTACACCATATATTTAGTAAGATTTATAATTATTTTATATTGTCATATCTTTGTAATAGTATGTGATATACCTTTTAAATTTTTAAAATCACTTCAATGTTGCTTTTGTAGAATTTATGATAGGGAATTAATGGAATAAGAATCATATATTGTTGATTCTTCTATTGATACAAAGCTTGACAAATATTTTTTATTTTTGTTTGAAAATATTGTCAGTATATAATTTATCATTCTTACTTCTAAAATTTAATGTTCAACATTATATAAGTATGCTTTTATTTTATTTCATTTGTTTGGTACATTTTTCATTATTAAATATATGCAACATACAAATAAAAGATCTCACAAAAAAACCATTATGAAATTTACTAACGTATCTCATATATTATGTAAATGGATACAAAATTCACACTTTGAAATATTATTCAAATAGAGCAGTAATGAATAGTGGTGTATGCATCAAGTGATCAAGCTCTACTACATCTAATTTTGAATTTCATAGTTGATTGATTGAAATTCTACACGTGAAATATCTTACTATACAAATTAAGAGGACATATTTATTTAGGTGTGAATATTTTAGTCATAATCTAAATTTGAGTATTATAATTCATCATCAATACAACTTTGTTGATATACACCATAAAAAAATTATCATAAGTATGAGTCATTTATTCTTGCGATGCAAGTAGAACAAGTGTGTTATACTATTTATCTAACCACAAAAAGAATTGCTTGTGACTAGTTGACTAAATATCAAATATGGAAGTTCTTGAAAATGATGTTATTATCACACATTGTGTGTACTTGAATTTCATGAGAATAATGTAGAATTTCATATAATCAATCTTGTGCCAGATGAAGGGCTTCAAATATTGCTCGATGAATATTCAAACTATTTAGACATGAAAGATAGTCATGTTAAAGAAGATAACGAGGAGAAATCAATTACACAATCAGGTGATGATAAATATTTAGATAGAGATTAATAGTTAGAAACTTCTAATGATAAGTAGATATTTATTGACTTCCATGTTATGTTGTCTTATTTATTTTGTAACTATTATAATTTGGGTGTGAAATGAAAAAAAAAATTTGCATATGTGAATGTTAGTGTGTTTATTATTATTATATTTTTATGATATGTTTTTATTGTTTATGCATTTTTCAATATTTATATAGCTTGAATTAGGTATGAAATATAACAATGAGTACTATGGTGAGGGGTAGAGGAGGTCAACTAACAATGAGTGAAAAAGGAATACAATATTTATTTAGTGATGACAACTCTCTATATATTTGCATTCTCATGCACATATAGAGGGTACGTTGGAATCACCTCATCATTAGACACACGTATTGACTACCATTCTTCATCTCATTTAGCTCCATAAGGTATTTATAGCTCTATCCCACCTATCTTAGGAGGACCATGCATTAGTACTACAACATCGATAATGTCTAGATATTATTTTTAATGCTAAGTTAGGAGAACATCTTCAATAGGCCAATAATTGACAATAAATAATACGTAACTTTCAAATTTTTACTACATTCATGCATTATTATTTTTAATTATTTTTGTTTATAAAAAAATACAATTAATAACTTTGAATGAAAAAAGTAAATGATTAAGGTTAAAATATAATAATTTTAATTAATAACAAACTATGATATTACTATTTATCGAACATTATCATTAATAATTAAAATAATATGTGTTATAATATTTTGGATAAAAAAATAAATAAAATATTAACTTAGTAGCAGAAATATGAGTGTATTTTATTTATATGTATATGTATGTACTGTTGTTAAATTAATTACATGTTTATTTTTTCTACTTCTTATATAATCTGAACATTAATTATGGAGAAACTAGTTGAAGATGGTATAAAGTTGAGCAAAGTGCCCCCAAATATGAAAGAATTTTATTGGGACGAATTTGAAGTACAATTTTTATGTATTTACTAGTTTTTAAATTTGGTTTAATATGAAATACTATGAAAATAAATGAATCACAGTGTATTCTTGTTATATTTATTTTTTGCAAAAAAAAATATAAATGGAATAATGCTTTGATGGTCTCAGTAAATGATATATAGAAATATATAGCTAGTGTTAGATATAATGATAAACTTAGCAAATAGAGAAAAAATATGGTAAAAGATACAAAGCCAACTAGTATTCCTCTTAATTTTTAAATAAAGTGGTGGGAATACTGATATAGTGAGGCGTTTAAGGTTTTTTCCTAAATGACATTACACAATCATCAATCAGAGAAAGTAATTAAATGATCAAAACCTTTGAAACATATTATAGGTTCAAATGTTACCTGCCAATATTCAGTAAATTTGGTAAAATTATCTTTTCTAATTTATTATTATTTGAACTTTTGTGAATATAAATGATAAAAAATGTATGATAATGTATCATGTAACTCATTGATAACTATTATATATTTTTAGGAGACTGAGTTGGCATTCACATGAATTAATATGTAAGGTTAAGTATTTTATTTTTACCATAACTAATGAGTTATTATATATGGACTCGTTAAATATTTTGACTAATTTTATTTTTATGTTAATTTTTAGTAGGGTGATAACCATTTCATATGCTGATATAAATTTTATCTGGATATAGTAATGATGAGTTATATTGTATTTTAATAATTGTAAGAAATTGTGGAGAATATGGTTGCTATTACTTCACAATTAATAGATCCTTCTACAAAGGGGCTAAAGATTAATGTGCATATTTACCTTTAGGCTGTCAGAGTGGAGCCAAAAAAAATGGCAGGTGTATGGTCTTAGTATGCATACATCTACATTTTATCTAAATTCTATTCGAAGTTCTTCATCATAATCTTTTAATTACAATAATTTATTTAATGAGAGGTTACGTGAGGATATGCATGAAGTTAAGAAAACTTTTCAAAGAAAAAATGAGGAGATGCAGTAGAAGAATAAAGAGATGCAAAAGCAAATTGAATAAATGAAAAAAAGAGAAGAAGAAAAAATAAAAATAGAATTGGAAATGAAAAAGAAGATTTTGAAGATGGATAAAATATTAATGTGCAAGTTGGTAGAGGCTTCATTTCTTTTTCATCATTCCAAAGAAGATCCATCCATATCATCAGAGGATGATACTCATATCGATGAGGACTCATAGTTATATGTGATATTATGTTATTACTTTTTTGTAATGAAAATTTTTATAGTGAACTTCTGGCTTTTGTGTTATTATTTTTTGAAGTTATGAATATATATTATAATTGATAAACTTTTATGTTTGTTATTTGACATGTTACTTTGTAGTGGATGTTATGTCATTAAATGAATAATATGTACATGTACTTACTACAGAATATATGGTTTATATATATATATATATGTATGTATGTATGTATGTATTTTGTATACATCATATATAAACTGAAAACAAAAATGATATGTTCAAGCTATAAAATATAGAAATGGAAATCTACATATCAAAATTGGTTTCAAATTTATAAATGTATCTTGCATTTTTATTCTATTTCATCACTAATTTAATATCAAAATAAAAATGGAATCAAAGATCTAATTTCCGTCGCTAAAATTAGAAATTTAAAAATTATGTCATGTATTTTAGAAACGCACAGGCTTTTTTCATTTCTAAAGTTTAGAAAATAGAACTTTAGAAATAAACATTTTTTATTTTTCATTTTTATTGAGTGCTTTTTCAACATTGTGACATAATTAGAAATGGATTTGGGTATTTCTAATTTCATCTTATCTAGTATTGTATGTACTTTAAACATGGATTTTGTATTGAGTTCAATCAGCATAATTTCACAATATATTAATGGCCACACCACATAATGCACGCCACATAAAGTCACAAAATTATTCTTCAAGAATTACACGCTTTCCCACACTACTATATAGATACACAACTAAAATAAATAAATACTAAAAATTTAGAAAACCCAAAATTACAAATAAAATATCTTGATTTTGCAATTTATTAATGTTGAGGACCAACTGAGATACTGTCTAAAAACAAAAATAGTCACAGTATAAATTATTGATCTAACTTTTAGGTCAATTTGACAATTCTAAATTTCTTAAAGCTTGTTTAAAGTTGTTAGAAAATTTTACCCAAAAAATACAGTAGAGAAATAATTTTTCAGTGTATCAGAATTTTCTATAAAACTACATAAATAAATATATATCAAATTGTCCTAAATATATATATTTATGCTTTTCTGCTTATGCTGTAAAATATAAAAATAAACATCACAAAATAACATACAATTACAATAAATATTCTACCCCCAAAATTTGTTGAATATTTATACAGACACAAAGTTCTAAATATCCAAATTATTATAGATCATACAAAATGTAAAAATATTTGAAAATACCTAAAAATTTGTGTTTTCAAATCCAAACCTAATATTTTAGAATAATTTCTAGCACTCTTATTACAATATGAACACAACATAAACATAGTATTATCGCAATTTCTTCATAATACCACACAAACTCCATGAGGACTTGACATACACTTTGCATGAATCTAGCACCCTTGCAAACATAAACAGAAAAAAATGAGAGTAAACTATTTATTAAATATTACTAAAACTTGTAATTAGTTCCATGATATTTAATAAAAGTTTTAAAAGAGTAATGCAGAAGCACTTAGTGTTATGTAAAATAAAAATAAGAATATTTTAAATCTTTCTTAACATAAGATGCATAAAATGGGAATTCTAAGTATTCTAATTTTATTTTCACACACAAAACCCTCTAAAAACATACACACTATTCACAGTTCATGCACACAAGCACACATGGTATCACTGTTCACTGACACAAATACACATGGGACGACACTTACTCTTCGTGAAATCATGTACACAAGATTATCATGCATGCAACACATAATTCACGAAATCTATCACCAAGCTTCATGCACACATGGGATCACATACCATAGGAATTATCTCATGCTTCATGCACACATTGTATGTTAGTTCATGGAATAAATTCTCACTTTGTGAAAAACCTCTTATATTTTCACAAACTGACTGTCACCATGTTCTTTGGGAATTATCTCATGCTTCATGCACAAACCATAGGTCAGTCCAGGGGATAAATTACTAATTTGAAAAACGACCCAAAACAGGATGACTCCTATTTTGTAGTCATCACAAACCTTTTCATGCATTGCAAATAATATTGTTTTGCAGTCACCATGGGCCAGTTCATGACTTCTCTTTCCTTTTTAATTTGTTTAAGCATAACTTTGTCACCCATCATCATTTCTCAGTGTACACACTTTTTTATAAACCCAAAAAACAAACCATTTGTTGAGAGCACCCACTCTCATTTAAAAAGTATAACAAACAAAAAACAAACAAATCAAAATACATAATATTTCAGTCTACACAAAAATAGTAGACATAACAATAATTGCAAAAAATTGATAAAAAATTTGAGGGTTTCTCATATTTTTTATGATGAATATATAGTAGCAATCATGTTTAAACAACAACCCAAACAAAAGACAATTATATTTTGAGTAGAAACCAACATCCTTAATTTTGTAGTTGCATAGAAAGAGAAATTCAAGGAGAATAAAAAGATCACACAAAACACACACACACGCACACACACACGTGTGGCACTCTAGTTTTCATGTGCAAAGCTGAGGAGAGAGAGGCACACTTCTCTCTCTATAGTGATTGTCATGCATATCTTCTGTGTAATTTCATTTTTCTTTGCTTTGAATCACGAGTTGAGGTTTTCATTTTGCAAAGCCTGATTTCATTCTTTGTTCTATTAGGTTTTTCATGTTTTCTCTCTTATGCGATTTGTCTAGCAATCAATATCAAGGAAAGATGATAGAGAGGAGAGACTCTCTCTCCTTTATGTTTCATTTTTTTGATTCCTTTTTTGCTCCCTTTTTTGCATTTTTACTATCTTAACATTTTTTTTGATATTGTTTCTCAATCTTTTTTCCAAAAGGCACATGGGAAAACATATTTTTTTTATTGTTCTATAATCATTTTGCAAATGCCAATACAAATATAAATAAAAAGCAACAATTAAAGAATATATTAAATTAAAATTTAACTGGCTTTAATTTTGACAAACATATTTTGACTGAATCAATCTACATTCTACCCATCCTAGGTAAACTCAATAAAACTTTAGATTTTCAAAATGTATAGGTCAACAGATAGACTCCCCTTGTCTTTTTGCAAATGCAATTGGCTTGAAGCACCTTGAGCTATGTTAACACAACAAGCAAAGAAGTTCCACATAAAATATTGGGAGACATCATAGATGTCACAACAAAAGAATTTGGATGGTCGCTGATATTTTCATATGTTGGCCATATTTATGAAGTAAGAACATTGTTTCTCAAAATCATAAACTCCTACTTGTTTACGCTTTCTTATGGAATTAACCAATTAAAAATTGGATATCTTCTGGTAGATATTCTTCAATCAATTGATCAACTACTTAATGGATAACTAGATATATACACCATTATAATTAAACATTTAGATGATGTGATAATGGCCATGTCATCTTGCAGTGTTTTTAAAATTCCAACAATTCATGATGGTGTTCCATCATTTTAGAGCACAATAAACACTCATTAAGCTTCAATGTGAAATCCATGTTCATGAAATGCAAATAAAATGAATGTTTGATGAAACTTTCAAATCTATTGTCTAGGAGATTTCTATTTTAATGCATCAAGCATAAACTAATTAAAAAAAATGTATCATTCAAAAAAAAAAATTATAGGTTATTGAATTGATATATGTAGCTAGGTGGCAAAGATATGTATTTTGATAACGATGTCATGAATTCGAATCTCAACTTAATCTTTTATAATTAGTAAATTCTTTATTACATTTTTCTTAACCACACCACCGACATGTTAATAGAGGAGAAATTTTGGGTTTTCGATTTTGAAGGACTAGAATGGAATTATTTTATGTTTTAACCCATATTTTTCAAAATTTTTATAAAAAATAGTTTTATTTTTAATTATTTTATGTTTTATGTACCAAAACACAGATCTCACATATTATCCAAACTAAGTAGGATCTAACAGTCATCCAAACATGCTCTTTAAGAGGCACAATTTTTTATCCCATCAACTACTTATAGCTAGTAGGGATCAAACTACTAAAGTCCTTAGTACTCTCAAGGATAGTGATATATAACAAGTCCCGAGGTGCAATCTAACTTCAAAATAAAATTATCGATCTCTTAATTAATAAAAATGACAACTTTAACAAAGGTTCACATGTTCTTAGGATAATATTTATGATAAAATGGGATTGCACATGAATCGACATGGTAAAGAATTTAATGATTTAACTCATTAATAACAAAAAAATAAATAAACATGATGGTTGTTTTTACTATTTACTATTTTTGATGTACTAGTTTACATATATAAATTATAGGTCACAAAATATTAGAGGGGTTATACTATACGTGAAACATGATAGTGTATGTTAGTGTATTTAGTATACCGCTCATAAAATACTAATTAAATAATAATATCTACAATTAATCAAGTACAACTAAAAATCAACAACACATAACAATAAATCAAACATTAATGAAAATCTTATTTATTATTAGCGTTTCCACAAATTAAATACCCTAGGCTTGATAAATTTTAAATAAATAAATAAAAGATTTATTATAATTATCAGATACCATGAGATTTAATTACATATATGAATTGAAATTCACTCTAAGTAGTTGTAATAAGATCTCATTGATGGTCTAAGGATGAAGTCAATTTTTTTTCCACAATCAAATAATAAATCAATTTGGTATGAGTCTTTCAAAATCTTCTAATTGTCATCATTAGAAAATTTACCTAAAAATACAATAAATTCTAAATAATTTTTTGAATTTACAAGTTTTCTAACCAAAATACATAAAAATAACTATATTTCAAATTATTTGATATATATATATATATATATAATAACACAATTCAAATTTTTTATGGCTAATATAATTAAAAATATATTTTATGATATTTAATTTCTTCAATATTTTTTCTAATATTTTATAGCATCATGAGCACAACATGAACTCCGCACAAATAATTTTTTTACGAACTCTGCACGCCCACCACACAAACTCCAGAAGAACACTACATATATTCGGATTCTATCTTTGTAAGTTCTTGAATATAAGAGATGAGAAATAAATATTTACTTTGAGTTATATTATAGAATCTTATCAAAGAAAAAAAAAACTCTATAAATATTATATGACTTATATTTTTTGAGTTGCAGAATAAGATCCGAAAAATACAAAGAGCAACTCTAACGGGAGTTACCAAAAATGGGTTGCCAAATATTATTTTGCAACATTGAATAATGTTTTTGCACCTTTGAACATTATTTTTGCTCTAGTTGTAGGTGCTAAAATGGGGTATCATTTTAAATATTAATTATTTTTTGATTTAAAGTTATCTTGTCAACCCTGTTGAGAGAGCCGCTGAGATGCACATCAGCCATCAACTACTATTTTGCATCATCTCATTTCTCTCTCTAAAGTTATCAAATATGCCATCCCAAGATATTGGATGACATTTTGCCACCTCCGATGCCATCCCCGCCGGAATAATATTTGTTATGATTTAGGTGTCATTTTGACAGTTATGGGGATGACACTCCTGATAACACCTCCCATTGGAGTTACTCTGATATTCGCATGTATAAAGAGAATTTCTAAGAGATCACAATCTACATGACTATCAAATTTTCTTATTTAAGTGTGATTTAATTTTTGTTTTTTCATTTTAGCAAGTATTAGTCTATATCAATACTCACATAATAAACCACATTTAAAATAAAAATTTATATAATAAAAAAGTTACCATTTAATTTATATCAATACTCACATTTAAAATTAAAATAACATTATATTAAAATTAAATAAAATTTTAAAAACTTAAGCCAAAAATAAAACAAAATTTAAAAAATATCAACCAAAAATAAAATAGCCCCCAAACCCAGGCAGACTAAACAGTATTTAATAAAAAAATAGAATTAAGTTTGTAAAATAAAAATTTTTAAATAATAATATATTCGTAGTTATTTGTTTCTGAAATTTAATTTATTAAGTTTTAGTATTTGTTATTTTTTTATTAATATTTTATGCTTGGTGGAGAATCGCCTGTCTTTCGCTTATATATAGCGAAGTGGTCGGCTCTAGGGTTTCCGCTAATTGTGGCAGACTGGCAGTGGAAGTCGAAAAATTGAAATCCTAATCAGGTGTGTTCGATTGATAGTCGATCTCATCATCCATCGGAACGATGCCTCGCCGAAGCTCTGTAGGTATGGCTTGCTATTTCAAGAGTTCAAGTATTGTTCCTGACTTCGATTAAATGATACTCTTTTGTTGTTGGAAATGAAGCTCACAGTACTTGAATTCCATGTCAAATCTTTGTCGAATTCAATGTTTATTTATTGGTTCTTCTGGTCTGTAGTGATGTTTTTCCTTTCTTCATTTTCGATTCTTGTGACGACGTGTTTGGAATCAACATGGTGATCCGTCAATTTGATTCGTTAGTGTTCTGCGATATCTTCTAGATTATTCATATTCTGTTTGGTAGATTTTGTCGTGCTCATCGTTTTCTCAAATACAACGTTTGAGAGAGATTCGTCTCGCCAGGAAGCAAAATCAATTATTTACCTTTAAATTGTTGAAAAGGATCGAGTGGTTCAACAGTGATCCTGCGTGTGATTCTTGCAGAAATGTTTTATTGCTGCTTTGCTCTTAAGTTGGTCTTATTGTTATATTTATATGCGTGCTTGGCAAGCATTTACAGTTCCCTGTGTTACGTTTACACGTGCAACTGTGCTCTTTTAACCTTTCCAGGAAGGTCTTCTCGTGGTTCATCTCCCTTTCTGCCATCAAGGAATCCTCCTCTGAAGCCAGGTTATCTTTACTCTAGCCAATCTATTCCCTCTGAGATGTACAAGTGTTGCGGATTCTAGTCTATTTATCATTCAATTTTCATGGTTTTGTTTTTTGGGAGTTGTTGCAGTTCGTTCAGCGCCTCCACCAGCTCCTGTTTCTAATGGTCTTGGTAGAGCAGGTGGCCTTGCCTCAACCATAGCTGAAGGTAGGAAAAATGTTAGCTTTGTATATATGTTTTCTAATTGATCTCTTTCATCTCCATTCGAACATCAAACAATTGTTTACCAAATAATGCTTTGCATTCACTCGCTGCAGGCGTGGCTTTTGGCACCGGAAGTGCGATAGCGCACAGGGCAGTTGATTCAGTTATGGGTCCCAGAACTGTTATGCATGAAATGTCCCAGCCAGCAGCTGCTTCAGCCACGGCTTCTTCTCCAGTGGTTGGTGCAGACAGTTTTGGAGGTTCTGATGCCTGTTTTTCTCACTCTAAAGCATTCCAAGACGTAAGCTTCCTTTTACATTTTAGTCATGGAACTCTGTTACATTTGTGTTTTGGTCTTCCAGTTACTAAAATATTTAAAAAAAAAATAAATCTAAAAAAATTTTAGCTCTTATTTTTTCCCCCTGTTTTAGTGCACAATATGCATTAAAATGCAAAAGAATTGTGTTTTGTTTCTATACAATTTAAGTCTGAATTTGTATATAACTAACACATTAAGATAAAATATTTCAAACTGATTTACTCTGATACACTAGCCAAATTAATTGCAATTTGAATACAGAGAGAGAGAGAGAGAGAGAGAGAGAGAGACTTTTACACATTCAAATATATATTAATTTAGGCACACAAATGTGTGTGTGTATATGTAAATGGAAACAAATATAAACTCACATACAAGTGTGTTTATGTTTTAGTATATATAATATGTAATATGTATATATTTATGTATGTATAAACTTGCGCGTGCGCACGCACACACTCACATGCTTATAATGTGCTGCTAATTAGTATTAATATTTGTTTTAAGTTGTAATTATTAATATAGAAACATGCGGCAAGTAATAATTTTTTATGTATTCAAAATTGTATTTTGTGGGTTACTTGATATTTATTTCAAGGCATAATTTTATATAATGTAAAAACCAGTAATTAGGTTTAGCAAAATTTAGATTTTTTGGAGCCTTGGGCCTGAGCCCTAAAATGAATTTGGTCGTGATTCGAATTTTTCAACTTTGTATTAACTTGTCATTTTCTGAAGTTTTGGATTTGATCGTCCTAAATTGATTCTGCCAGTTTTTCTCTTCTCATTCGTAACATTTTTTGGGACGCATGAACCCTAATGATATTTGTTGCACGTGACAGTGCTTGAGCAGCTATGGGGAAGAGATAAACAGGTGCCAGTTCTACATGGACATGCTGAGCGAGTGCAGGAAGAACTCTGCCTCCATGGTTGCCATGTGATCCGCTTTCACATCTTTATTAAATTTCCTTGCAATAATTTCTGCTGAAACATACTGTACTTGTTTGTGGTGCTTTACGTTTCTATTTTAAATCTTATTGCTATGTGTGGAGCCGTGGGTGTGGTTATTTTATTTTATCATGCATTAATTTTGGTCTCAGATTCATTTATTTTGTTAATTATAAATAATATTATACGTTGATTATAATTTATAATTAACAAGTAATATGAATTTTTTTTTATTGTTATTTTTTTTTTATCAATATTATACGTTTTGATTATTATTTTTCATTTTTTGATTGTTATTGCTTAATTTTGGTCTCAAATTCATTTATTTTGTTAATTATAAATTAGAATAGTTATTAAATAATGTAGATTTCAATGATAAAAAGTTTCGAGTTAATATTTAATGTTCTTGTTAATTATCCTTTAATTTTATTATAATTTTGTTTTTATTTTTGAAATTAAACTTATATTACTAATTTATCAGGATAATTTTTTTTTGTGATTTGATCTTCATTTAAACAATTTTATTTTTCTATTAATTATAAATTAATTCTTTTTGAAAACCAGTTTTTTTTGTTAGATTTGTGATCAAAAATAAAATTGGATTAAAATAAGTTTATTTTAATATATCGGAATTTAAATGCTGAGTTTTATATAAATCACAGCAGGGTTGCTGATATCTATAAATGACTAAAATGCCCTAACATTCAATTGACTGTTGGTGGCAGTGGCTTAAATAAGTTTGAAAATTAATTATAAATTTTATTATATGAATAATTATTGATTATTAAAATACGTACATTTTTTTTTATTTATTTTTCTTAAATCTCTAATTTTCATTTCCGTTGTTAATATACCCCCCGTGGGCACAAATTCAAAGCATATGTTATTCTCACAAACTCAAAATTAACTATTACCACAAAGTAAAAACAATGAAATTATCTTAAATAACGAAGCAAGTTTCTTTAACAAGAAACATTTAAGTTATCATAACTAATACGAATTGCTAATGTTAATTTTAATTAGTTTTGTAAAAAACGCCAATATTCATTAAGTTATCATAAATGTTTTTTATTTAATACAGCAAAAATATAAAGGATTTTCATGTCATCAATGGCTACTCGCCATCACCAAAATGAAAATGTCAACGACGACTTCGTGGGAGAAGCACATCGCAGTGTTGGCATTCCCATTTGGTTGCCATGCTCTCTCCCTCCTCAACTTGGTAACGAAACTCGCTTCGTCCTCTCCTCCGACCACTCGCTTCACATTCTTCAACACAGAGGAATCCAACACTCGCATCTTCTCTTTGTTCGCATCCAAGGTACCCGAAAACGTGAAGCCCCATAACATTGCCCACGATGGCGACTCGTCTGGTTGTGCGTTAGCGGAAGACCCCATCGAGAAGGTGGAGGTGTTCCTGCGATCAATGCCGGACAACTTCAACCGGAGCTTGGAGTCTGCCGTGGCAGAAACAGGTCAGAAGATCACCTGTCTGATCGTCGATGCATTCTTATCTTTCGCCGCCGGCGCCATGGCCGATGCGCTCGCAGTTGAGTGGATTGCCGTGTGGATCCCCGCTCCTCTCTCCCTCTCCGCGCACATCTACACCGGCTCCATTCGTCGGAAGATACTAAACTTGAATGGAGGAGAATGCGTTTTCGATGAAATTCCGGGATTCTCTAACATCCGGATTGAGGATATGCCCGACGAGGTATGGTCGGCGCACGGATCGGAAACGACATTTTCTGGCATGTTGGGCAAGATGGCGGGCGAGTTGCCTCGCGCCGTCGCTCTCGTCATCAACTTCTATGATGAACTCTATCCCGTCCCTCACCTAGCAGACCTAAAATGCAAGTTTCCCAACTTGCTCAACGTTGGTTTCGTGACGCTGCAAATGCCGCCGCCGCCATTGTTGGCATCAGCAGGGAGTGATGATGCCACGGGCTGTCTTCCATGGCTGGATGCACAGAAACCCAAATCGGTGGCGTACATTAGTTTTGGAACGGTCGTCAACATTCCTGGCGGCGAGATATCGGAGCTGGCGAAGGCACTCGAATCGAGCGGGATTCCATTTCTCTGGTCGATCAGAAACAATTTACAACACAAGCTGCCGGATGGGTTTCGCGAGAAGATCAAATTAACGGGGAGAGTAGTCGCATGGGCACCACAGTCGTTAGTTTTGGGGCACACCTCCATTGGCGTCTTTCTAACCCACTGCGGGGCTAATTCCGTGTACGAGAGCTTGGCGAATGGAGTTCCAATGATTTGCAGGCCAGTTTTTGGAGATAATCGAATGAACGGAAGAATCATAGAGGAATCGTGGGGGATAGGCGTGAGAGTTGAAGGTGGGGTTTTCACCAAGGACGGAGTCACCAGATGCTTGAAACTCATTCTGGAAGATGAACAAGGAGTGGAAATCAGTCGAAGAGTGGAGGCTCTGAGGAACTTGGTTTTTGCGGCTGCTTCACCTGCTGGCTCTGCCGCACGTGATTTCAAGCTATTAGTCAAGAAAATCTCATTGCTATGAATGTAAAATTTAAATGCAATTATTTATTTATTTATTTTTTGGCATAATTTATATGAAATCAAGAAACCACATAATTTAAATACCTACATTTAAAAATATAAACTTAAAATATATAAAATAACATTTTTATGATGCTTCTATTCATATGATCTCCCTCCCTCCCCTCTCCGTTTCTCTCTCCCTCCCTTTCTCTCTCCTCCCCTTTGTTTCTGTCTCTCTCTCCACACTCCCCCCCTCCTCTGTCCCCCCCCTCCCCCTCTGTTTATGTTTATCTCTCTTCTACCCTAGATAAGAGAGAGATAATACACACATATTTACACAAGGTAATATATAACACACACACACACACACTTTAACCATGATTATCCAATCCACTCTGCTAACAGCTACAATGATCCCATGTAACATGTAATATTCTCCTAATCAATTACTTTGTTCTAGAATATAGATTCATACATGAGATTCAAAGCCAATACATCAAGAATGTCTTCTAGCTCCACAATTATCATAATAACCCTAACTTTTATATCATAAACAAAATTTGTTGTTTTAATTCAACGAGATACCATTAAAGCTCACTTTTTTACTAGTTTCTATGAATTCAATCAAAACATAAAATTGGTTTAGGGCGTCTATTGAAATTAGAAGTCATACTATAATATGATGGCATATCTTTATCAAGGATAACAAATATCTTATTCAATACTCATCAAACTCAATGATTTTGAATTTAAGTAATAAATTTGTTAGGATATCAATCTCTCACATACCTCACACTAAGAATTAGGGAGAGTGAGTGATAGAGAGAGAGGGAGAGAGAGAGAGAGAGGGAGAGAGAGAGGGAGGGAGAGGGAGAGAGGGAGGGAGAGGGAGAGAGGGAGAGAGAGAGAGGGAGAGAGAGAGAGGGAGAGAGAGAGGGAGAGAGAGGGGGAGAGAGAGAGGGGGAGAGAGAGAGGGAGAGAGAGAGGGAGAGAGAGGGAGAGAGGGGGAGAGAGAGGGGGAGAGAGAGGGGGAGAGAGGGAGAGAGAGAGGGGGAGAGAGGGAGAGAGAGGGGGAGAGAGGGGGAGAGAGGGGGAGAGGAAGAGAGGGGGAGAGGAAGAGAGAGGGGGAGAGGGAGAGAGAGTGCGTGTGTGAGTGTGCGTGTGTGCGTGTGCGCATGTGTGAGAGAGAGTGCTTCGTGCACTGATTATGTAAAAGTAAAATTGTTAAGTATTCAATCATATTTTGAGATTTAGATATATTTAAACTATCACTAATACACTGGATCTCATAAGAATTCTAAAGTTAAACGTACATGATCGTGATCACTACAAAAATGATTTAACAGTATAAAAATTTAACGTATTTATCTACCATGTGGTTGGCAGGGGGGATCGGGGAGCAGGTGAAAAAAAATTTAAAAAATCATATTTTGAGATTCATAAATATCTTCTTCAATACTATTCAAACACAATCATTTTTATTTTTAGGAATAAAATTATTAAGATAACAATCTCTCACAAACCTCACACTAAAAGAGCGAGAGAGAGGGAGAGAGAGAGAGAGAGAGAGGGAGAGAGAGAGAGAGAGCAGAGGGGAGAGGGAGAGAGGAAAGAGAGGAGAGGAGAGAGAGGAGAGAGAGAAGAGAGGCTTGAGGACGGCAAGAGAGATGAGAAAGAGAGGAGAGGTTAGAGAGAGGGATGAGGAGAGAGCGGAGAGAGAGAGGGAGAGAGGGAGAGAGAGAGAGAGGGAGGAGAGCGAGGGAGAGAGAGAGAGGAAAGAGGGAGAGAGAGAGAGAAAGAGGGAGAGAGAGAGAGAGAGGGAGAGAGAGAAGAGAGAGAGAAAGGGGGAGGGAGAGAGAGGGGAGAGAGAGAGAGAGAGAGAGAGGGAGGAGGAGAGGGAGAGAGAGAGAGAGATTAGTGCACTGATTATGTAGAAGTAGAATTTTAAAGCACTTACAATCATATTTTGAGATTCATAACTAAGTAGAAGTTGGCATTGCCAGGGAGACTCCACTTCTGGCGCTGCTATGAAAATGCTTCCATTGCTGAGTTATGGTCTTGATTCGAGTATAAAACATAACTCCCGCCTTGCCTTCATTTCAGGGGGCAAACAATTGCTTCGCACAATTTCATGAGATTATTCAAGTTGATAAAGGAACATCACATTACCATAGAAATTGAGATCTCCAGAGAAAGAAGCCTTGGAGCCAGTAAATGAAAAAAAAGGCAAGGGAACTGGAATGGGCACATTGATACCAACCTGCACCAAACTTAACCGTGTGAAAAACAGGAACCAACTCAGGTGGCCTAGCCTAGCCTGGCCCAGCAAGTTGCATCATAGGTTGCACCACTTGGTCTTGGACAGGTCTGACTGGCGCATACATATTACATATTGAAGCCACCTGGTAGAACCTGTCCCTTTTTTTTTTTTGATCATGCATGTACGAAGAGGCTAACTTATGTTTAATAGCTCCTGATAGTTTCAAGTTTCAATATATTTATTTTATCATACGCCAATGATTCATTTAATTAACAGAAAACATGTTGAGATTTGATTTTGCTTTTTTTTTTCATTATTTTTACTTTGTTTCTTTCATTGTTTTATTGATCAACTATTGACATACAAATTAACTGATCAAGATGAGACACTTCATTATACGACTTGAACACAATTATGGAAAATGATCATTTGCGTGATATATGTGTTTTTAGATCAAACAACATTGAGAAAATTTTTAGATCAAATTTCTAACATTCTCCACATTTATTGTATTGGAACACTAAATGAGTTTAAACTATCACTAATACACTAAATCTCATAAGAACTTCAAAACTAAATGTGCTTGATCACAATTACTACCGAGATGATTGAACGGCATGAAAGTTTACCATATGCATCTGCACTGTGATTAGTAAGGAGAGATTTGATGAGGGTGAAATTTTTTTAAAAAAAAAAAAATGCCCTTGAACACACATACATGGTGAACATTTTTTTTTCTTCTCCTAGAGATTTATCAGATGAGGACTCAGATAATTACTAAACCTAGATTTAGCAGAGTTTGGATGATCAATCATAGCACTGGCAGAGATATTCTAAGATAAAGAAAATTAATAGTAATTTGTTCTTTCTGTGAAAAATTGAGACACACTCAAAAGTACATTGAACATTGCATGCTAAGTTATGACAAATTTTAATAAGTTCAGTGATCATACAATATGCTATTGAACCTATTCAGACAGGTTCTACAATGAATGCTTCTAAGAGGAATATGTCAAACTTCTTTATTTAGGTGCTACTAGCTTAAGTAGAGACACATCTATGGCTACCTCACTCTAGTGCTGCTAACTTCATTTGTAACTGTATAGAGCATCTAATATTATCGTAGCTAATGACATCGTTGTTTAGGTCATAAAGTATAATAATATTGATATTGAGTTTTTTCTTTTATCATATATTTTATATGTAATAGAATTTCAATATAAATTATTTTTTTTTTTATATATAAGATTGATAGATCAAGGTAAAAACATATTGTTCTTATCTACCCACAAGAGTCTCCTTTAACTGTTTGCCTATGCCCAACTGATTAACTCAAGAGTCTAAGGTCCGAATAAAATAATCAAGCATGATAATTTGAGATATTTTATTATTTTTATTAATCATAATACTTATTATACATGAAGATTAGTATTTAATTTTTTTTTAAGGAAATTTTATGAAAAAAAAAACCTTATTTAGGTGTGGCATTGAAATTTTTAGAAATGACTATTTTAGAATATATTTTTCATTAATTTTATTTATTTATTTGGAAAGTAGGAGATATTAACTAGACGTCATGTGCTTGTCCTACCAAACAAAATAATATAGCTGAGAGAAATAATTGACATCTAATTGAAATGACTAAGACACTTCTACTACCTAAACGTGCCTAAACAAATTTGAGGAGAAATAATATTAAACATTAATTTCCTAATCAACCGAATGCTATTTTTTTTATTCTCTCGGGCATTCCATATCAGCTAGTGTGCCCAGAAGGGAGACATTATTCACATTGCACCCAAAGTTTTCAAGGGTGATTATTTTGTTTAGGATCTCAGTCCTCGTAAGGAGAAGATATTTATGTGTTACTAACTAAAGACTAGTATAGAGGCCGTGCCAAGTGTCAAAGATCAAATAAGAGACATAATTATGGTGAAGATAATTTTAAAGATCACATAAAAGAAATTTATTATAAATTTTTATAATTTTATGAAATATATTTCTTCTCCTAAAAAAGTAAGAGACATAATTATTACAAGATCAAGTATTAAGGCAGAGTAGAGAGCTATTGTGTTAACTATTCACGAACTCCAATAGATCAATCACAAATAATTATTACAAGATCAAGTACAAATTGTCTAAGTGCCACACATGAATTTAGACAATGTCCAAGTAAGCTACATGCAAGTGTAACATGCAGGTGTCATGTCTCACTGTTCATTATTAAAATTCTAGAAAATATTGATCATGGGTTGTGCTTTTTAAGAGATTCCAGACAAATTCTAAAAGGATCTAAAAGCTTTAGAACCTCTTTCTATTCTAGAACATTCTATAGATTTCCCATGTAATAAAATAATGACATGCAATGTAATTTGAGCATTTGATAAAGGAGAAATCCCACTATATGTTTATAATTTATTTTTTTTCTATAAGCGTTAATATTTCTTGCTAAGCCTGCATGTAAGATTTTGTGTTTAATTAATTATTGTAAAAAGCAAGAATATGATGACCAAGACATTTTTCTATAAGTGTTAAGATCTTGTGTGATAACTAGTATTATAATAGGTGGTCACCTCCTTGCTATGACATCTGTTTTCGAGATTGAAAGCTCTGCATAAGATGCATATGAATAACCTATAGGTAATGGGAAGGAAAGAAGCTCAAAA